>CM034147.1:826986550-827022469 GCA_019776745.2 Taxus chinensis | reverse complement strand
GTCATTGGTTCTAACTAATAAAAAATCATCATTTTCTAGGGGAATACTAAATGGGTTAAGGAAGTGCTCAAAACATAATAAAAGGGTGATTTTATATAGGTATGAAGGTTCTGCAAGTGGATATGTGGGTGAAGGTAAAAATACAATAAGGTGATGATATAGAATGTTATAAAAGTATGATTAATAGTTTAAATGATAAAAAATTTAAGTTACCAAGTATTTCACATAAATTCTCTCGCATAGGAAAAACTAACGAACCTAACCATTTTCAAACTTCATTTCTACCAATAACTTATTGTAAGAAATCATTATAACTCGTAAGCGGATAATGCAAGAGTGGTGCCTATAAAGGTATAAGTTAGTAAGAATGAAAACCATGGTGTATACAATTTCATAATAAGAAAACTTATTTAATTTCCTCCAAATACATGCATGCTTACCCTAAGTAAGATATTTCTATTATAGTGTATCTTATAATTCATGAACTATGATTCATAAAGCCTCATTCATTTCAAGTATTTACTTCTCATTAGTTGGTATTTTTTTATTTATAGAAACAAAGTATTTTTTTTCAAGTGAGGATGATATGAAAATGGAATTTGTAATCCTATTAACATATAAATTGATTGATTGCATAATCTATATGTTTTCTTCCTCTCATTTACATTCTTACAAGTCGGAATCTTGAAATATATTTTTGAAATTTAAATATAAATCATCTTTATCCTTTTAGCATATAGTTATTTACATAATAATAATTTAACCAACTAGGTATTATATGTTTGCTGGTATTAATGCCTATGTGAAATATTTGCCTCACACGTTTAATGACGTGGTATCTTGTTTCTCTTATTATATATTACTTTGTATTGTAATATATGATTTACTATTTAGAAAGGTAAAATTTAAAGTCTTACTATAATCATAACATTAATCTTTAGAATTACTAATTAGTATATTGCATCTTAAATAATATCTTCCCAACTCTATATCGTATATGAAAGTGTCTTGAATTTTCTAGTTACACTCTTTCCTATACGGGAATATATATATATATATATATATATATATATATATATATATATATATATATATATATATATATATATATGTGTGTGTGTGTGTATGTATATATGTATGTATGTATGTATGGTGAAATTTGACTTATATATTTTACATTTTCATTTTATATTTCACATTTCAATATCCACATTTAAAAAAAAGATATTTAACATATGTATTAAAAAAATATTTAATGGTGACAATAAAACAACTAAAATTGATCTTCCTTAATACATTTTAATTGATTATTTTATTGGTAAAAAAAGGTTGATGCATCTCTTATCCATTTATATAAGAATTAAAACAATTGATCTATTATTGTAAGATGATAAGATCCGTAGCTTCCCTTAGAGAGTGATGAATTTTGCATATAAAAATGGCTTCTACACCTAAGTAAAAACTTATTACAAATATATAATTGTATCCGTGATTCCAAATCATATCTTCTATAGCCCTTAAAATTTATAATGTCAGATCTATCTCAAAAGTAGTCGTTTGCAATATTTGATCTAGACCTAGACAGTGTCCAATGTTAAATCTAACCATTGTAAATAGAATACTTGAATCGCATCCTCTATATGTTAGTAGATTTGTTTCACCACTTCCGTCCTAAACGGAATTAAGGTATAAAACTATAGAAAAATAATTGGCCAACTCATAAATGCACCTAATTAAGATATGATTAAGATTATTCTGGTGTTTACCCCTTCAACTTTATTTAAATTATAATCCAGGAATCTCCTTTAACTATGATAATATAAAATAATTTTTTTAAACAAAGATTGATCCTTTCTAACATTTATAAGACCTCTACTGTATTATTGGTAGTCGTAAAAGTGAAAAATAATCCTCCCCACAAAAATGAAAATTATGAATAAGAATACTACATGTGCCTTCCATTCCTAGATTAGTATGGTAAGCACCATCAAATTTTAACATTAAATTCCTAATTATTATCCATTGAAATATATATATATATTTACCTACATTGCCCACTACACAACACCACAAGGTTCAAAGTAGAGAAACTCAACAATGCAAAAGACACTTACATAAGTCATTAACTCACATAGACACATGACAACACCCTATACATGTGGATACCACACTTTCCCCAAAGAAAGAATGCTAGCAATGACCCAACCACAAGAAAAGGACTCAAGGATTGGAAAACCCACAACACATGATTACCATGATTACATCTTAGTTATGATTAACATTCCAAGAACATTATTTTGAAAGGATAATTTTTTCCTTTTTCCACGTACATATTCTTTAATTCATTTTGCATTCAACTTACAGTTCAACCATTTAAGTTGGCTATTTATCTCTTACAACAATTTCCATAACTTACATAATTATTTGGCATATTTCAAATTGCATACAAAGTTCTTAATTCTCTCGTTATTATGTTCAGAATATGTTTTTCAAATGTTTATTAAACGATTAAATTTTACCCTTGCTACACAAGTGAATTTGACATGATGACATGAGAGAAATATTAGGATTTAAGGGGGGTTTTGGTTTCAAGATGCCTTTTTCCCATCAACATTCTTTAATCATAGTAACTTTATTTCCCTAACATAGTTAACATAGTTCAATAACTTGTTGAATACATTCGACATTTCCACATCAAGAAATTGTATTCAGATTTATCTATATCTTTTATTTTCTTGAATTCTGATCTCGCCAAGGGAAATTCATATTCTTTGAAACACATGAAAATGTATAATTGAGTTATAAGGACTCCAAGAGTGACATTATTCCTAACCTCAAATCTCGTTTTACTCTAATATGTTGTACTCTTACACCTTATTATGGTCTCATTATTAGAATTATTTTATATCAATTGAGTTACAAAAGTACTTATGTAACATCTTCAAGAAGTACATAATTGGAAGCATTATAAACTACACATGAACCAAAAGTTAACCTACTAATCAACTGAGGTTTAGTTTAATTCCAATTGCACCTAAGGATATATGCCTCAACTATATATGAGTTTAAGGTGAGAGGACATATTTATGTTAAACATCCTTCATGAAAGACCAAGGTGTTATGTTGTTAGTAACCAAGGTAACAAATTTATTTGCAAGGAACTATGGAGATCATTAACAAGATTTAAGTCATAGTTCAACATTTTCACAAGCTCCATTTGTGTTGTCTGGATCCCTCAAGGAATTGATTTGATCATGAAGTTGATTTCTAGATCTAACTTTGCAAGACTTGGAAGTCCAATACAATCATAAGGAAGTGTTTATTTTTCGTACACCAAAAAAATATTGACCATGTCGTTCCTAACCGCTGGGTTAATGATGATGTCGTTAAACATACCGATTATGAGGATAAAACCACTAAGGGTACACAAATTTTGTACTAGGGTTGACTAATTTTCTTAGATTCCTTTATTACATTTTCAAGGTAAACAAAAAAATGTACCAATTAATTAATTGACTATTGCACACTAGAAATGCACTACAAGATATTACATTCAAATTCATTTAACATATCCAAATATATCCATATGAAAATCTAAATTAAAAAATAACCATGATTAAATGTACATTTCCCAAGGCATTCCCAAAATTAGCATCTCATACATATTACCGAATTTCAATATATAAATTTAATGTAACATAACAATACATAAAAATTTCCTTGTATTAACATACATAAATTGTAACAAAATACAACGATTCACTCCCACGTTGTTTCTCCTTCTTACTTGCATCATGCAAAAACATGTGAGCATGAAATCAATCATAAATCATTGCCATGACATCCAACCTAATCTAGCATAATTAACATTTTTTAGTTTCCCATTTACATAATAACATTAATAATTTGCACTCAAAAGAAGAAGGTTAGAGACACGTATTTATTTCATTTCAGTTTGCTTCATTTCCTTACCAAGGAGAGAGAAACAAATAGGGGAGAGAGAGAAACAACATTTATCCAGAAGTTCAATTTTACACAACAAGTCACATAGTAAGGTTTCAAACTGTTATTTACAAGTTTTTAAAAGTTTCCACGATGGTTTGTGCAACCTGACATGGGTCCTACAACTTTCTTCTTACATTTCCCTTCTAGCTACAAAAATGTTCAAATAACGCTTGGAGGCTAAGAAACAAATTTCAAACATTAGCTACTAATGAGAAAACACACCATGGGTAAGTTTCTATGTGTCCTCCTATAAACCAAGAATTTACATGAACTAATGGAATTTAGTACTGGCGAATGGTTTACAATTGGAAATTAGCTTTCCGAGGCCATTGGTCATAATTGACCTTGTTATAAAATATCAAAAATTATCTTGAGGGCTCAGAAAACCACGTACAAAAATTACTATCGATGGATGAACTAGAAACAAGAAACATCCTACAAGTTCCCGTCTATGTGGAGAATTCTCTAGAGTTAAAAGGAATGAGAATTCCTACGCCCTTAACCTATTGGTTGTATTAGGATATGAGTAGCCGACTTGTAGCTTACCATATCATTTTATTATATCATTTATACTTTATAATGCTTAATAGGTCAGCCTCGGTGATGGCCATAACATATGAATAGTATATATAGAGGATTGTAGGTAGTAGTTCATTATCATTTGAGCATTTGAGTCTTATTATATGGTTTGGAGGTTGCCCACTAGAAGTGACGAAGCTATTACAATTACATATTGAGATCATTATTCTAAAATATTGTGTTATTTAGTGTTATATTTCTGCTCATAATCTGAATTATACTAGTAATTTCATTACAAGTGGTATCAGAGCTATGATCTAGGCCAAAATTAGGGCAAAAACCCTAATTTTTTGTTTCGGAAATATATTTTGAACCAGTGTGAGTTAGTGAGATATATTTTTACCCAAGGTTGTGAAACATTTCAAGTAAAGTTCCCTGAAAATTTTAGACCTTTTTTATTTATTTTGCACACGTTATTACAAATTTATGGTTTTTCATAAAATAACTCCCTAGGGTGTAAATTGTGGATTTTTTTCAAGTTCTTTACATTTTCGGAAATCTCTCAAAAAAATAGTATTAGTATCTTCTTTTTTTTTTTCCTGTTCGGCCTAAATTGTATCGAAACCCTAAACCCTAAGATTTGACATCATGGCGGGGCCTTCCACAAGAGAAAAAAAGAATCTGGTTACTCTGGGTAAAACCCCAGATAAAGATGGGGTAGTGATTGAAGAGATGGAGTCAGAAGGGGTAAATACAGATTCTTCAGCACTAGGGTTTACCTTAGTTGATCATAAGGTTTGCCAACTTGAGTATGAGTTGTGAATTGTACAATCTTGAGATGGCCTCTAAAGGAGACATAGCCCAAATCAATCATCGGTTGGATGATATCATGAAAAATGTAAAGGGTAACCAATATGGCCCAAATCCAGCACATATCAACCAAGGAGGACCTTTAGTTCAAAATCATGGAAAAAATAAACATATGGGATCACTTTTTTAGTCCCATCAGAATCAAACTTATCCGCAACCACGGAACATGATGCCGAAAGTTGATATGTGCAAATTTGATGGTAAGGATCCCTTGAATTGGATAAATCAAATGGAGAAATTCTTTGAGTTACATCAAACACCATCAGGGCAAAAGGTGACATTGGCATCCCTATATCTTGAACCCGACCAATTTGTTTAGTATCGTTGGTTATGTTCTCAGAGGCAGAAGAATGGTCTAGGTGTCACTTGGACCGTTTTTACCGAGGAGTTGCAATTGCACTATAGTTCCAGTGTTTCAGAGAACTAATTTAGTCAATTAGCAAAGTTACGGAAAACAAGATCAGTCAAAGATTATGTGCATCAATTCCAAAACCTATCCTTAAGGGTGGAGAATATTCCAGAAGAGAATCTGAATGACTTGTTTCTTGGGATTCTTAAGGACCACATTGAGCATGAGGTATGGATGTTTAATCCAATCAAGCTGTCTGATTCTATTATCATGGCACGTCGTGTAGAGGAAAAAATTCTTTGTAGTAGGAGGCCACCTTTCATTAACACTAGAGACCGTAATATCTCTTCCCCTTAATTTGCTAGGCCAATTAGACTAACTCCTCAAAAAATGGAAGTAAAGAGAGCAAAAGGATTATGTTTTAACTGTGATAGAAAATATGGACCGGGACATAAATGTGTTGAGAAGAAGTTGTTCTATATTGACGGAGGTAATGAGGATGATGAGGAAGCTGAAATTATAGGAGAGGCTGAGGAACCAGTAGAAGATGAAGTAGAGGATCGCCAACCTACAATTTCTTGCCATGCATTATCAGGTATTAGTACTCCTCAAACACTCAAGGTTATTGACTATCTCAAAAAAAAGAATGTGACGGTGTTGATTGACTCGGGGAGTACTCATAACTTCATAAATAGTAAGTTAGCTGCCCGCCTCAATTGTTTTATTTACCCAACTCCAGAAATACAAGTTATGATTGCGGATGGTGGGACAGTCAAGTGCACAGGAAAGTGCCATAGTATCAGGATTTCCATGGGAGACTACACGTTAGACTCACCTATGTTTTCTATTTCTATGGAAGGGGTAGATATTGTTTTGGGGGTCTAATGGCTCACAACCTTAGGTACTATTGAGATGAATTTCCAAGAATTGTTCATGCAATTTCATTCAGATGGAAGGACAATACAATTGAATGGGATGGTAGATAAGTCTCCATAGATTATTATCTCTCATCAGATGTAGAAGGTTTTCAGAAAAGGATTGGATGGCTTTATAGCAAAGCTATTTTCCATAGAAGTACAAAATACAGAGTCTTCAATGCCACCCGATCTTCAAAAGATTGTGGATGCTCATTCATCTATTTTTGATGTAATTCTAAAGGGACAACCACTAGTTAGAGATCATGATCATGCCATTCAGTTGATTCCAGGGAGCCAAACACCTAACATCAGACCATATATATACCCATATTCCTAGAAAAGTGAGATCGAGAAAATGGTGGAGGAAATGTTGAAGGTAGGTATCATCAGGCATATCCAAAGTGCATATTCTTCACCAGTGGTCATGGTACATAAAAATGATGAAACATGGAGGATGTGTCAAGATTACCGAGAACTCAACAAGTACACCATCAAAGATAAGTTTCCTATTCTAGTAATTGATGGTTTACTTGATGAATTACATGGTGTTGTTTATTTCACAAAATTATATCTTCGTTCGGGGTACCATAAAATTAGGATAAAAGAGGAAGATGTTCATAAAATGGCTTTTAGGACTCATGAGGGCCATTATGAGTTTTTGGTAATGCCTTTTGGTCTTACAAATGCACCCTGAACCTTTCAAATATTGATGAACACTATTTTTAGGCCTGTTTTAAGGAAATTTGTATTAGTTTTCTTTGATGACATATTGATTTACAGTAAGACATGGGAAGAACACTTACAACATGTAAATAACGTGTTGGAAGTTTTGGAGAAACATACTCTGTATGCAAAGCCATCCAAATTTTCTTTTGGTGTACAAGAGGTAGAGTATTTAGGTCAAATTATATCCCATGAAGGCGTCAAATTTGATCCTCAGAAGATCAAAACTATGGTGGAATGGCCAAGGCCCAAAAATCTCAAAAATCTACGCGGGTTCCTAGGACTAACAGGGTACAACAGAAGATTTGTGCGGGGATATGGTAGAATAGCAACCCCACTCACTGCATTACTAAAGAAGGATGCCTTCCATTGGACAGACGTAGCCACTAAATCCTTTGAGTAGCTGAAGGAAGCCATGTGCACCACCCTAGTTTTGGATACTCCCAACTTCTCAAAAACCTTCATTGTTGAATGTGACACTTCAGGATCAGGATTGGGAGCATTTCTAATGCAGGAAGGACGACCAATTGCATTTGAGAGTCATCAATTCAAAGGAAAAGATCTACTCAAACCTGTCTATGAGAAAGAAATGATGGATATTCTTCATGCAGACAAGAAATGGAGGCCATATCTCATGGGTAGACACTTCAAGGTAAAAACTAATCACGATAGTCTCAAATACTTTTTGGAGAAAAGGTTATCATCTGAGGAACAAAAAAAGTGGGTAACACAAATGTTGGGATATGGTTTTGAAATCATATACAAAAAGGGTAAAGAAAATGTAGTAGCTGATGTGTTGTTTAGAAGGGATACATCCACAGATGCCTTACTATGTGGAATGTCCATGTTGACGGCCGATTGGGTGGAGGAAGCAAGATTGGAATGGAATTAATATAAGGATACACAATCTCTAATACAGAATATCAAGCAAGGATCTATGACATCTAAAAAATTTGAGTGGAAAGGTAATGCCCTATGGTACAAGGATAGGTTATACTTGAGTAAAGATTCTAAGTTGAAGCATAAGATTCTTGCAGAGCTACATGCCTCACCTGTTGGAGGACACTCTTGGTTTTTGAAGACATATCATAGAATAAAAAGAGAATTATTTTGGGAAGGACTCAAGGGGGATGTACAAAAGTTTGTATCAGAGTTTTTAGTGTGCCAACAGAACAAAGGGGAAACAATTAAGACATCAGGTCTGTTGCAACCCTTACTAATTCCTAGCCAGAGATGGGAGGAGGTCTCCATGGATTTCATCACCATATTGCCTTGTTCAGAGGGTAAGAATGTTATTTTTATGATTATGGATAGGCTCACAAAATATGCCCATTTTTTTGCCCTATCACATCCATTTGCAGCTAGTACAGTCGCAGCTATTTTTTTGGAGACAGTTCAAAGGCTACATGGAACCCCAAAGATAATTGTGAGTGATCGTGATCCTATTTTCACAAGTAATTTTTGGACGGAATTATTTTCATGTTTGGGTACTCAGCTAGCTCACATTTCCTCTTATCATCCTCAAACTGATGGGCAAACAGAAGTGTTCAAAAAATTATTAGAGGGGTATTTACGTTGTTTTGTATCAGATAAGGAAGAAAGGTGGATTAAATGGCTACCACTGGCAGAATGGTGGTATAACACATCTTTTCATACCTCTTCTCAAATGACCCCATTTTTAGCATTATATGGTTACCATCCACCTTCTATCACTTCCTCCTTGAGGGTGTAAACTAAGGTCAGAGATGTTGAGGAACACATTCAACATCAAAAACAGGTTTTGGCTAGTTTGAAGGAGAATTTAGCATTAGCACAAAACAGGATGAAACAACAAGCAGATCAACACCGTAGTGAAAGACATTTTGAAATTGGTGACTAGGTTTTTGTACATCTACAGCCTTACAAACAAATGTCCCTAAAGCAACAGAAAAAGGAAAAAAAAATTGCTCCTAAATATTATGGCCCTTATCAGGTTCTACAGAAAATTGGTAGTGTTGCTTATAAACTAGAGTTGCCTCCATCTTCACACATACACCCAGTATTCCATGTTTCATGCCTAAAGAAGGTTATTGGACAGAAATTTGAAGCCCAAACAGAGTTACTAGAACTTGACGAGGAAGGAAGAATCATTTTGGACCTAGATAATATTCTGCAAACACGTACTAAGAGGTTGAGAACTAGAGACATTAAGGAATATCTGATCAAGTGGAAGAATCTGAGCATAGAAGACGCCACCTGGGAGGATGAAGGTTTTCTGCAGCAACATATAGGATTATTCAATGTTGAGGACAACATTGGTTTGAAGGGGAAGGGCATGCTCTTAATCTGAAGTATACAAGTAATTTCATTACACAGATAACCCTTTTGATGTGGGATACGCTTCCACTTCCAGGAAACAAAAGGAAACTTTCGAAGGGGAACCATCACTAAGACCTCACTATAAAGCTTCACGTAAAGTGAAAATTAAACATAAAGCTTCCCCTCCTTCGAAATTTGATGAAGAAGAGGACCCCCTAGTTGAGGAGGAGATCCTCCAAAAATAGATCTTGAAGTTGAGCCAGAAATTAGAAAACCTAGGCTCTTTAAGAAGATACATGTACAAAGAAAAAGACAAAAAAAAACTTAGCGAGTTTCAATTTGATCCACACACAGACTATACCTTTAAGGCGACTCAGGTACAAAGACCAATGCCGCCTACTAAGGAGCAACTCATTTAGGAAGAGTTAAAATCTATGAAAGATACGCTTACTACATTACAACAAAGAAATGTAGGTCAAAATAAGAAATATTCATATGAAGAATAATGCCCTTACCCCTTCGATAAGGACATGTTACAAAAACCTTTCCCACAACACTTTACCATTCCCAAGTTTGATAAGTATAAGTGCAAAAGTGATCCTCATGATCATTTAAAAGACTTTTACATGGCTTGCCAAGAGGTCGCATATAACGACAATTTCTTAATACGACTTTTTCCTCGTAGCCTAGGAGCTACATGATTTGAATGGTTCTATGGCATACCCAAGGGCTCCATTAAAACATGGCCCGCATTAGCAGAAAAATTTGTAAGGCATTACTCCTATAATATGGAAAGTGACATAATAATGAACGATCTATGCAATACAAAACAAAAACCCAATGAGACATTTACACAATTTTTACAATGATGGCGTGGGTTATCTATTCATTTTCCTTGCACCTTACCAGAAAAGTAGTTAGTGAACATATTTTTTTCCTAACTCAAACCTAGAAATAGCCTTTCACTTACAAATGCATTGTGGCTCTAACTTCGAAGAAGTTATAGAGAAAGGTGGTCAAATTGAGAAATCCTTCATTGCAAAAGAAATGCTTAAGTCTGTAGCTAAAAAAAACATGAAAACAAATCTACAGAAAAACCTAAATTCTTCAATAGGAATAAACATGTTGGTGGTGATGGCATTACAGACTTCAAGAGAGTGCAAGCCATACAGACAGACCCACTTTTAAAGCTTTTTCAAGGACCTCGTCCCAAAGCACCTACCAAACGTATGTTTACATCCTTAATAGAGTCCTTATCTACCATCCTAAAACAATTGGATGATTCAAAAATGGTGGAATATCCAACTACAATAGTACCATACCCATAGGATGCTCCAAAACCGGTTTGGTTCAAAGATCATGAATATTGCGACTTCCACCATGTTAAAGGAAAAAAAAAGATAGATGTTTCAGATTGCGCCATTATATCCAAGACCTCATCAAGGAATGGAAAATCACTGTGGATTCTCCCCTTGAGTCCCATAAAATTTCAAAGGAAAAAATGGGTGTTTACAAGGAACCTTTTCCTAACCATGCGAATAAAAGAAAAGGAAACCAGATCAATGGAAAACCTCCAACGACATAGGACAACTGCCTATGTTTACCCTACAAATTATAGTCCTTAAGATTCCCTCATTGGATGTATTAGCTCATCTAATGAACAAATCAATACGATCTGAATTTTAGAAAAGAGCTACGTAGTAGGGACAAGACAGGCCCATTTAGTCATACTAGATCCTGTGCCTATCCCTCAGGAAGGTCAGTATGATTTAATAGAGTAGTTAGAGAAGACACCTTAAGATATCTATTCTCGATCTCGTCAAGATATCTAATGCCCATAAGAACATACTGTACAATACTTTGCAAAATTCAGGGGTTTCCACAGAGGTAGAGCCCACGAACCTTGAAGCCATGATTGCACACCTAGACTCCAATGATCATATTACTTTTGATCAACTGCAATCCCACATAAAAACCTACAACATAACTTACCCTTGTATCTTGAAGTGGTGGTTACCCATTTCAAAATAAAAAGAGTACTTGTAGATGGGGGATCTGGTCTAAATTTTTGCACTTTGAAGCTGGTAGATGGGGGATCTAAGTAGCTAGGCTATTCATAAAATAAACTGGTAGCTAAGAATATCACGATCATGGCTTATGAAAATGAAGAAAGAGAATTAGCAAGGACTATAGTGGTTCCCATGGAGGTAGGCCCAACGTGTCATGACACAAACGTTCCATGTCCTTGACTTGGACCTTCCACACAACATGCTCCTAGGGCACCCATGGATCCATGCCATGTAAGCTATTCCATCAAATTTTCATCAGTGCATCAAGTTATGTCATGAAGGTCAGGTAGTTACCATTTTGGGCAACCCAGAACTGTTCACATATTGTAGACCTCATTGCACATTTTTTCTCGTGTAGCTTATGAGTGTCCTTTTGCGGATGTAGTTGTCCCCCTACAAACAGAAGATATAAAAAAATGAATAGATCTCAGATTCCCTCATACCTTACAATAAATAATATCCTTCATTGGTCAACCCATTCTCTTCATGGGAGGCAACATCAGTGGTATTCAAAGTATGGCCCATATAAGCCATTTACTCTTGAACAAACCTTGTTGATATCAGACTTATCAGTATCCCCCAAGACAAGGGGTAAGCCTTATTTTAAGTTCAAGAGCACTTGTGAGCAATGTCCTAAACTATTGGAAAAATTCATCCATAGTGGTCTCCTATCTAAGGAGAAAATGTTAGAAGATCCTATCAGTAGGGTGCCAGAAGGCACCATAGCTTCATGTAATCAAGCACCTCAATACATCAAAGGTCCCCGCATGATGTTTGTCATGGGCTATAGTGGGTTTAGATGTGGCATTAATGCACAAGTCTGGTTGGATCCTATCGCTATCCCTTGTTTTAAATCTAATAAACATGTCATGTATCAGAACAGTTGGTTGGTACAAAATGGCCACAAGGAAGAAAATTAATTTTGGTAATATCTTAAATTATAATGTTATGTGAAAATTGGTATTTATAATTTACCTTATTACTTTGTTGATATTTTATTTTACATTATTTCTTATCTCAAGATTATAATATTCATTGTTTATAATTTTTCTATTGTCTTATGTTCGTGGGTGCCCAAGAGTAACTAACATCAAGATGTCACAAAAAACTTAACATAAAACAAACAACCCACGACACATCTTGCTACATACTTTCATGATTGTAACACAACACAAGGTCTTTAATTCCTTCATGGAATGACAACAAGTAGTCCACATAACAAATAATTTCCAATAATTATGTCATAGACATAGATCCAGTACACACCTGTGACTAACAAACAGAATCATCATGATGATACATATACAATGGGTATCACATGACCCAAAAATCCATGAATGTACCAACATAGTGCCAAGACAATATCCAATAGTCCATACCAATGGGAATGTCAATTCTCAAACAATACAATGTCTAGCCAGACTCACAAGAGTATACATAACTCATTATACCAACTCCACACATCACAAGGCATCACAAAACAAATCTCTAGATATCTCTAAAAGCACAAAATTTAACTCCATATACCTCCCAAAATCATCACTAAATCAACTCCATGTATCTCCCAAAGTAGGACAAAACAACTCCATATACCTCCCAAAGTATTGTAAAACAATGTCATATACCTCCCAAAGCATTAATCACACCCACACAAATCTCTTATGCCTCCCTCAAGTATCTTATACCTCCCTCGAGAAAAATAAAATAAAGATAAATTTTCATTTTTTCTCCACAAAAGAGCTCGGTGACCCTATGGCCTTGGGCACATAAGGTCCAAACACCTCTAACCCAAGTGACATAATAACTCTTGGTTCAACAACCAACTAGTTATCTGTAACTCCTTGGGGCGTACCCCCATACAACGAAGCGGGTCCATAGGTCCCACCACTCCATGGTGAATCCCATGACCCTATTCCAATACATTACGACATTAGAACCAACATAACAATGCTATTTCAAATGTCAAGTGGAAAAAATCTCAAGTTTTGGGCTAAGCTATAAAACTTTTAAACTTGATATGCAAAAATTTAAGACTAAGAAAAGAAAATGGCTAATTATCCATTGTTAGTGCAAAAATCCGCATGTTAGTGTAACAACCAAGTAAATGCCCAAAATATAAGAACATGTTAATCAAGAAAATTGCTAGTTCTTTCAAGAAAAGAAAAGGAAAGTGTTCAATTTACGAATAAAATACGTGTAGATAAATAACACATCACAATAACTATGTGGCCTTATACGGCCACCAAAGGGGTACTCAATGAGTTGTCTGGCATTCAAACATTGAGCCTCAGCTCATAAAATAACATATCAAATAATACAAATGTCATCATCTCTTTCTGAATAAACCCATCCACCACTTCAACAAGGTTTAACATAGTCGTAACTACCCTTAGGTTGGATCCATATGATAACCATATCAGGGAAAGAGAAAGGAGTACAAGTCACCATCTATTGAGCCGAAGGTGTCCATGCGAAACAAAATATGCATGACACCCGTTGAGCAAAGTGCCACACATACCAAATGAACAAAAGTGGGGTTTCAGCCTATATAAGGCTCCACTTCCTATCTCGTACTCCAGGTCAAGTGACTGGTCAACGGTACACATTTCCTCACTCCAAACATACACATTTTACCAATTTCCCTTAGAGTTGGTTAGTGTAGGGTCCACAACATAAAACATAACTACATCTACTAACACAATGGTGATTCACACACATTCACCATAGCATCTTACGCATGGTATATATACAAGGTATAACAAAATCATTACTTTCATGGATTACGATACATCACATTACCACATATTGCATCCAAAGTGCAATCACTGTATAATAGGGATGATACGCTCACCATATGCCCCTAAATCACAACATGAACCATCAAATATTACACCAATTATACATGTGAGGAACACAATGCCTATCATTATAACATATAGTCAATTTTAATTACAAAATGTGACACACATGATTCATCACAACATAGTTAACGACATCATGATACAATCTAATTCACTATACACCAATTCTACCATTTTAATACATCAATACACCTTCATATCACATAATGCCAAAATGCTCCAACACTCCACAATCCACAATAACATTTCTTTCACAACACAACAAGGAGGTACATCACACACAAATTCATCATTGAAACCATGAAAAGGAGGAAGAATACTCTCATCTCCAGCACATCAGCATGAAAACAATTACGCACTAAGTGACATGCACAACATGTGCATTCATAATATCACAATTACAACATTTTTCAAATCACACTTATATCACATTACTCTTCCAATCTCCACCACCACCACACAAAAACCATCACAGCTCCAATCTATCCCAGAGGTTCGAGAGCATGAACCTTCTGCTTTGATACCAAATGTAACACCCACAAACTACACACACAAATACTACAACAATAATACCTGGATATATATATATATACACACACACACACACATACCTACATTTCCCACTACACAACACCACAAGGTTCCAATTAGAGAAACTCAACAATGCAAAATACACTTACATAAGTCACCGAATCACATAGACACATGACAACACCCTATACATGTCGATGCCACACTTTCCCCAAAGAACGAATGCTAACAATGACCCAACCAAAAGAAAAGGACTAAAGCATTGGAAAACCCACAACACATCATTACCATGATTACATCTTAGTTACAATTAACATTCCAAGAACATTATTGTGCAAGGATAATTTTATCCTTTTTCCACCTACAGATTATTTATTTCATTTCACATTCAACTTACAGTTCAACCATTTAAGTTGGCTATTTATCTCTTACAACAATCTCCATAACTTGCATAATTATTTGGCATATTTAAAATTGCATACAAAGTTCTTAATTCTGTCGTTATTATGTTAAGAATATGTTTTTCAAACGTTCATTCAATGATTAAATGCTACCCTTGCTACACAAGTGAATCTGACGTGATGACAAGAAAGAAATCTTAGGATTTAAGGGGGGTTTGGATTCAAGATGCATTTTTCCCATAAAAATTCTTCGATCACAGTAACTTTATTTCCCTAACATAGTTAACATAGTTCAATAACTTGTTGAATCCATTCAACATTTCCACATCAAGAAATTATATTTATATTTATCATATATCTTTTATTTTATCGAAGTTTGATCTCACTGAGGGCAATTCATATTCTTTGTAACACATGAAAATGTTTAATTGAATTATAAGGACTCCAAGAGTGACATTATTCCTAACCTCAAATCTCATTTTAATCTAATATGTTTTACTCTTACATCGTATTATGGTCTCATTATTAGCATTGTTTTATAATAGAAGGAGTTACAGAAGTATTGGTCTAACATCTTGAAGAAGTACATGATTGGAAGCATTAGAAACTACACATGAACCCCAAGTTAGCCTCCTAATCAACTAAGGTTTAGTTTAATTCCAATTGCACCTAAGGATCTACGCCTCAACTATATATGAGTTTAAAGTGAGAGAACATATTTATGTTAAACAACCTTCATGAACAACCAAGGTGTTAAGTTGTTAGTAACCAAGGTAACACATTTATCTGCAAGGAACTAAGGAGATCGTTAACACAGATTTAAGTCATAGTTAAACATTTTCACAAGCTCCATTTGTGTCGACTAGATCCCTCAAGGAATTCATTTGACCATGAAGTTGATTTATAGATCTAACTTCGCAAGACTTGGCAGTCCACTAGGATCCTAAGGAAGTATTTATTTTTCTTACACCAAAACAACTTGACCATGTCATTCCTAACCACTCAGGTTTGATGATGGTGTCGCTAAACATACCGATTATGATGATAACACCACTAGGGGTCACGCAAATTTTGTACTAGGGTTGAATAATTCACTTAGATTCATTTATTACATTTTCACGGTAAAGAACAAAACACACTAATTAATTAATCGAATATTGCACACTAGAAATTCACTACAAGATATTACATTCAAATTCATTTAACATATCCAAATTTTTCCATATGTAAATCTAAATAAAAAAATACCCATGATTAAATGCACATTTCCTAAGGCATTCCTAAAACTAGCATCTCATACATATTACCGAATTTCAATATATAAATTTACTGTAACATAACAATACATAAAAATTTCCTTCTATTAACATACATAAATTCTAACAAAATACAACGATTCACTCCCACGTTGTTTCGTCATCTTACTTGCATCCTGCAAAAACATGTGAGCATGAAATCAACAATAAATCACTGGCATGGCATCCACCATAATCTAGCATAATTAACATTTTTAGTTTCCCATTTACATAATAAAATTAATAATTTGCATTTGAAAAGAGGAAGGTTAGAGACACAATTTATTTCATTTCAGTTCGCTTCATTTCCTAACCAAGGAGAGAGAAAGAAATAGGGGAGAGAGAGAAACACTATTTTTCCAAAAGTTTAATTTTACAAAACAAGTCACACAGTAAGGATTCAAACAATTATTTATAAGTTTCAAGAAGTTTCCACGATGGTTTGGGCAACCCGACATGGGTCCTACAACTTTCTTCTTACGTTTCCCTGCTAGCTGCAAAAATGTTCAAATATTGCTCAGGAGGCTAAGAAACCACTTGTCAAACGTTGTCCACTAATGAGCAAACACACCACGGGTAAGTTTCTACGTGTCCTCATATACACCAAGAATTCACAGGAACTGACAGGAATTCAGAGTTGGCGAACGGTTTACGATTGATGAGCTAGTTTTCCAAGGCCATTGGTCATAATTGGCCTAGTTGTAAATGATCAAAAGTTAGCTTGAGGGCTAAGAAAACCACATCTCAAAACTAACATTCGATGGATGAACAAGCAATGAGAAACCTCCTAAAAGTTCCACTATATATGGAGAATTCACCAAAATCAAAGGGACTGAGAACTAGCAAATGGTTTTCAAATGACAACAGGTTTTCTAGAGCCACTGGTTGTAATTGGTCCAGTTTGACCTAGTCAAACTGCGACTGGAGGCCTACAAAATGACTTTTCCAAACTATCAAGAAAAGTGTTTTTCCTCTAATTGAAGGTTCTAGGAAATTTTATAGTAAAAATACTAGAGGTTTGCGAAGGTGGATAAGCATTTCGTTGTCCAGGATTCAAACGGTGAGCTGATACGAAACCTAACTTTTCAAATTTAGTAGCTTCCTACAACTGCAAAACGGTGTAACAAGGCTCCTAGAAGGGCGTCAAAATATATCACAGAAGATCATTCGAGGTTCATTAAAGGATTGAAGTGACTTCTCCCATAACAGGGTACACACAGGAAACTTAACATCTTCTTTCCGGAGCTATGAAGGTTATTTTACATGTCTCCAAAAATTGTGATTTATCTATTTTAAGAAGGGAGCGGTCAACATATTCACAAGGAAACTCAACTTCAACAAGTCAATACAAATGGGTACTATAGTAAACAGGTTTGGTTGGGGTGTTTTCTTGTGATCATCACGAAGTGAGGGTTTAAGTTCATTATCTACCAAGGAATATTGGATCCTGTAAGTTACGTTATAACATTTTATTGTTTTAAAAGAAGTTTATTTCATATAATCAAATATACAAAAATCCTTCGGTTTAAAATTTTATTCCGTTTGCAAAATAAAAACTAAAGAACATAAATTATGAGAGATGAGGAGAGATGAACCATGCCTAGAAAAAAAACTTAGCATTCGCCGCTTCAGAGTTTGGTGAAACACTTGCTAGATGAACTTTGACTCCAGATTCCCATTTCTTTTCAAAACACCCCTTTGGGCACGTATTTCCACCAACACAAACCACAAGATCATGTCTCTTCGAGGCATATAGTTGAACAGGTAGTGAAGTTCCTTACTAAACACCCTTTCCTTGAAGCTCTCATTTTCAGAAAAGAAGAGAGTGTGTTGGCCAAGGGATGTTGAGTCTCGCTTTAACACCTTCTAATGGCATTTGATTCAAAGTTTTGAAGACCTTTTGAACAGACCCATCTTCCACACCACGACCCACAATAAGATATCTTAATAAGTTGGGACTACAAGGAGTGGGAAGAGTCAATTTCTAGTCTTAAAGGTGATCTTGGAGATAAATTTGGTTGAAGTATGATAGTCAACACATACACACAGGTTATTGACAACTCCATTGGTTGTCCTAGGGCATGAATTAACAATCCAAATGAAATTTCTAACTTCTCACTATGGCAGGATAGGATGAATTCCTTTTATCCCTCATTGATTTCCTTACCATTCGAACCCCACCTGACTTGTGCACTTATGCATAGATGTTTGAAAGAAGAACATAAGTTGTAGCATTTTAACAATCCATCTCAAAAGAAGAGTTGATGTAAATTATTGTAACTCCATATTCTTATGTGTTATTCAATGGTACTAAAGAAACACAACCACACAACCACCACAGGTTCGATTGGTGTGTTGATGATAAGTTTAGAGTTTCCTCAAGATAGCCAGCACCGCAAGGAATGTAAACCAAGCAGACATAATATTCAATTCTAGGTGGAATGTTATAAACAACACATTGCCATCAAAGTATTTACAACCCTTTTCTACTAATATTTCCCACTTGCATTTTAAATAAAACAAAAATGAAGCTTACATGGTCATGGCGTGTTCCATTAGACCACATCTCCTTGATAAGCTTTTCTGAACAATTGACTTCCCTTATGCAGGTTTCCCCATTTTGCGTACATGACTACCAACACACCTGCGACTACAAAATCTAACAAAACTCCTTTATCCTTATGCTATGATGGACGTCTACCTGTCCCAAATTTTACATTTTGCATAGGAAGGGGGGTTGCTGGAAGCGGTTGTAGATCTTTTCTTTGAGCCTGCCAAACTCATTTGCTTGAAAGTTTCTAAGCCTTTTCAACAAACCCATTTTATGTACATCCTACAGTAGTTGCAGTCCACTGAACCATGTTTTTAGGCACTAAATCAAACAGTGCACATGGAAAGTTCTTGTTTCCATGTTTTCAAACATACCTACTATTGCACTTCCAACTGTAACGTGTGACAAATCCTCTATCTTTTATGCTTTGATGGATGTCCATGCTCTGCCGAGAGCTCACGTTTTGGCACAGGCTGAGAGTACCCAACCGAATGTAAACTTAACTTGTTCGAGACCTGTTTGGAGCGCCTCTTAACGTCAATCTTCTTCTGTATACACCAAAAAAATAGTGGCATTCAAAGCTTGTTTCCTCACAGAGATAAAGAATCCCACTACAAAAATCCATTGCTACTAAATTTACGTGTTAACATGGGTTTCAACATGATTATTTCATCTGGATTTGGAATAAAGTGGTAGAATTATTGAGCAAGGAAAAGACAGGTCTTACTAGGCATTGATGAGGCTCATGTGCCTTCACGTTGGGGTGGGTGTCGCCTACCCTACTCACCCACTTGACCACCTGCCTACCCACTAATTTTTTTATTTTTTTTATTTTATATTATTATTTTTGTTGTTGGGCATTACATATTTAAAATAATCAGGGTAGTCAAATTTAATTTTTAGCCATTTTTTGAAGAAATTCCCACTCCTTTGATCTAAGGAGGTTTGCATTAATCTTCGTAAAGAGTGATTTTTTTTTGTGATATTTCATAAATTAATAATTATTTAACAGAAAATATCTCTTGAATTCATCTTGGAATTTTTTCTATATCTCTAAAATGTTCAATAATCTATAATATTAATCATATTTTAGTAAGGCAGTTTGGTGCGAAACAAAAATATATACCCTAATATACCACTATTTTTTATGTGAATGGGGTTGACATCACAATAAAAATCACAATCATACCAACTTAGTAGTTTATATATTGAGGTATGAAATTAAGTTTTCTATCCCCCCGTTCTCCTTTCCTTTTATGTGTGATGCATTATTTTTAGCAAAAACTTTAAATGGTCATAACTTGTGTTCTGAGTGTCCGTTTGAGTCCTTTTTATAAACAGCTTGTTTTGATGAGATGAATGCACCAGTTAACCCACATTTATATTTGGATCCATTTTCAGACCCAAATTCCACCATCTAGGAGCAAAAAATGAGGAATTAAACTATAATTATGTTTTTTCGTATTTTAGGGCATCTGTTAATTTTAGTCTCTTGAATGCATAGTAGGTTAGAAAGTTGGAAATTCCTATAATTTAGGTATGTAAAAGATGTGTGGAAATTTGTGTGCCCATACAAATAAGCATGCAAACTTACTGAGAATAATAGGTTCTAGTAAACTACTAAAAATAGTAAATTTCACTGTCTGGAGTAGATTTAGTCAAATTTAGTTAGATTTTTCTTGGAAACTCGAGTTTGGATTTATTTTCTTATTTATGAAGCATTGTAATCCATCATTGAATAATGAAGAAGGAGATTTATTTTCTTTAAGTTCAAAATATTTGCAGAATATTGTGTGTGTTACAGTTTGGCTACATGAATGTGGCATTAAAATCCCAAAACATTCCTTTCATCACCTATAAATACCTGCTTTATTAAAAAACTTCAAAAATCCCTCTTCATTGTATCATGATATCTATTTTATGACCTTAAAATCCTCATTCATATATAAAATAAATACCACATTGGTTATTAGGTTTGGTTTTTGGAAAAATATAACTAATATGATACAACATGATTGTTATATGTTAATGGGTACCTATCACCACAATAGAAGTATCCCTTCTACTAACATATTATTTGATTACTTATAGAATGAGTATATTTACTTTCTTGACCTTCCCCTCTCTACTTGAATGTGTTCTGAATCGCAAATAAATAAATTTAATTGTCTCTTGATATATCTTGAAATTTCTACATTATATCTAAAAAACTCAACTATTTAGAAAACTAACTCCACATTACTGTGTAGGATTAGTCTTGGAAACATATATATACTCCAATATAGAATAATACATATGCTAATAGGGGTGATGCCATAATGGAAATTTCTCTCCTACTGACATGATTGTTGCTTGATAGTTCTATGGGTATTCTTTTCCAAATTCCTCTTTCCTCTTTTATATCTTCATAATCACCAAAAAATACATTTAATTACATGTAAAAGCATTCTTTAATAGCCCTGTATGTATGTATGTATGTATGTATGTATGTATGTATGTATGTATGTGTGTGTGTGTGTGTGTGTGTGTGTGTGTGTGTGTGTATGTATGTATGTAAGTATGCATGTATGTATATATGCATGCATGTATGTATGTATGTATGTATGTATGTATGTATGTACTTTCTATGTCTCCCACATTAATTTTGAGTTATTCTCTATGTGACATATTTGTTCTAATATAATATGATTTTTATGCCAATGAATATGACACCATAATAGAAGTTTCCATCATAAAGTGGCAATGGTTAATAGATTAAAGGATGGACATATTTTATTTCTTAACTTTCCATTCTCATACTCTTTGACTTCATAATCCCAAACACCTCATTTAATTCCATCTAAATACATCCCTTAATACATTGATTATGATATGCCTCTGCAATCCATCTGGGAATCAATTACATGGATCTACGAGCCTTATTCAGATACAGTATTAACCCCACATTAGTTTTAGGGTTTGATTTGAAGAAAGATACATATATACCATTTTGATATACATGAATCATACACTAATTGAGGTTTATCCACAATTTTGTTTCTTATTTGATTGATTAGTAGTAGAGTATGCTTGCATTTTTAGTCTTCTCCTCTCATCATTTGTCTCATTACATCAAAGTACATGCATTACTACCACAATTCATATATGCATCTTAAATACATATTGGAATTGATGATATGAATCTATAATCCTCATTTTTTGAAAAATTTATCCAAAATTTGTCTGTACATTTAGAATTTCATAAGATATAAACCGCAATACACCATGGTTCTAATGTCAATGGGGTGGCACAAAAATGGAAGTGTTCATCCTACTAAGATAATGGTTAATTTATTGCACGTTGAGTATGCAAAAATTTTCAACTTCCCTACTCCTCCTTCTAGCTTTAAAATACCAAAAAATTACATTAAATGGGATCTAGATACACATCTTATAATACCAACTTAGAAATTCTTATTTGGTGTATCCTAGGTGAACTTCTAGAGTTATAAATTTTAATGATTGGTTCCACAATGAATATGTTTTATTTGTTGTATTTCCAATATTATCGTTTAATGTATTATAATCCCCCAAAAACTAATTAGCATATGCCTCTTTATTGCATCTTATAATTACTTTTATGACTCTAAAAATATCATTCGTGTAAAATATGCTCACACATTAATTGGCTTGTTTGGTCTACATAAATGAATCTAAAAGTCTCCTTCATTTAAAAACTTAATCACAAACTTGTTATTATCTGTGATCTTTTCAAACATATAACCCTGGAAATATATAATGATCTTTATGCCAATGAAGGTAATTCCACAATAGAAATGACATTCATACTAAACTTAATTGTTTGACTAATTTAAAAAAAAAATTATAGTGCATTTGAATTCATTATATTTGAAATGGATGGAATTCAAAGATATTCATAAAGGAACATACTAATTTGGTAAAATTTATCATGAAAATAGAGATTGTATAAAAGAATCTGATTTTTTTATTTACAAAGTTCAACATAAATAGATTTTATCCCATGGCATTTTCATCTCATTTTTGTAATGATTAAAGTGCAGTAAATAAGATTCATACTTTTCTATGATAAAAATAATAATAGTAGTGCAAGTGTTTACGAACTCCCTATAAAGTTTATTTAATTCCATGACTTTAAATACATAAGTAAAATAGAAAATGTAAATATTATTGTATCATTCAACTTTTTAATGTTTTGAAGATGTTATATACTAATTAGTACTTCTTAAGATTTGTTCAAGTATGTTAATCTAATAATTCCTTTGAAATGGAATATGTCCATTACAATTATGTTTAATAATATTTTCTTCATAATTTAAAAGATACATTTACTTCTAAATATATGACTTACTATTTAATGTTTGATACGCTTCTTCAATGCATCTTGAAATATTTTGTATATTATAATAAAAAATTTAAAGAATTCACATATTTTTTAATGTAATTACCAATGTAGAGAAATTATCTCAATATAGTATTCTTTTCTTTTTACAATTATTAAAAAATACAATTAATAATTAATATTAATAAGGACATCAATTTTTACGAATATTTTGTTAATGTTCAAAATATTAATACGTTATTATGGGTATTGTGAGTTGTAATAAAAATTCATATAAATATTATGGGTTGTAATAGCTTATTGATTAAAATAATGAGGTGTAAAAGAGATTAGTAAAAATTTATAATTAAAATGTGATTATGGATAAGTTATAACTCGCACTATAATCAAGTATGAGTAGTTGGCTGTAATAAATGTTGACTCCTTATTTGTAGGAGATCACTAACTTTTATGTATACACGCTTCTCCCTTTGTGAATATGAATTAACATCTCAAACTTATTTTATGTGACACTCAGAGTTATAAGTATTCTTGTGTTTATATTGAACCATACATTTCATTTGTATCAGAGAAAGGTTTCAAATTTACTTGCAATATGGTTTTTTGAATGGTGGAAGGTAAGTCATGTGATCCTCTACCCAAACAATGAAAATTCATACTATACTCAATACATGGGCACTAATTTCATATTTGGCATATTTGGCAGCTATGTGAAAGATTCTAACGGATTTGGATGACTAGAAGAATACATAATTAGATATCCAAGACTTACAGATCAAAGGTAAATAAAAATACATCTCAAGGAGGGATGAGTCAACCACAAAAGGCGTTGCAAAACAGAGCCAACAAAAATCAGACGGTGTGATAATGATTCAACTAATTACAAGATTTCCAATAATGTGATATCCGACTGATATAATGTCATTCATGTGCATATTCCAAAGGTTCTTTCTATAATGTCATTATATTTTTTATGTCTACGTTGTCATCTATCAAGCAACTTCGCTAAATTAGTTCCTAATTCTCAAATCAACTTGTGCAAGTTGTTTATTGTTTTCTGGCCGAGTCCTTTCCATTTTTTGTTTTATGATATTATAATGCATCTTTTTTTATCCATTCAACCACTTATCCGAAAATGATAAACATGTAAATATATTTAAAATTACATCGAATATTATGTAATTAAAGTCATCAGGGTTCCCCTCCCAGCAAAGAGTTGACCCCACTAGCTATTGGGCCCCCAGCTGAAATAACATTTAGGACCCACCTCGATTGTCAAAGACCAGAGGCTCAAACCATAGTTTTTCTTGGAAAAACTCTACGATTTTTCACAATCACATTCTGTCATTTGGCACATTCTCGCCATGCCACATTATCATTCTACAATCTATACTTAATGTTTCTAGTTGGAGGAAAATTAATTTTTCCTTATCCTCTGCAATCAGTGTTCATTTTCCTCCATTTAGAAGACATTACAAAGCTCTTGGTGGGCTATTTAGTAACTGTTATCTCTCGAAAGTGCACCCTGTAGAGAAATGGCTACAGGTATTCTAAGCCTGCAAATTTTATCTCTCCCTTTCATAGATACACTGGAAACACATCAGGTCTGTGGGTATACCTATTTTGAGGTGAGTCTCTCGTATCAAGGTCGGTCCCTTATTTATGTTTCCTAAATTGATTTTCTGGGGTTTAAGGGTAAAATATCACTGTAAAAAATGAAATTAAAGCTGAGCTAATACACAAAACTTGTATGAGGTCTTTGACTGAGTACATGCACAATTGATATGGAATGAATTTCTGATGCACAGGACAACAATTTTCTAAAGATAATTAAGGGTAAACACTTTGATTTATTGAGGTATAAAATCACAACAATCCATCTAAGTTACACATACACATTAATATCATGCAGAAATTCCTAATTTGTAACAAGGTAAGATGATTAATCAGGTAATTCAACATTTACAAGATTAATGAAAACATACACAAGACTGCAAATAATTGGAAAGTCGGAAAATACTTCACATTCAAAAGGAAAAACTTACAGAAAATTGTTTCACCACTCCTGTATCTAAAAAGTCCTCTCCTTGTGCTTTGTTAAAGCACATAATATATAGAAAATTGATTCACCCACCCTTCCTAAAAATAGACTAAGGCTGTACTCACCCATGCATTCTAATTTTATCCTTTTTTTAATAATAAATAAAGGAATAAAAATAATTTAAACTAATACAAAGAGGCATTAATAGCCTTTTCTTACATACAGTCAAACTACATTTGACTGTTCTATTTTTAAGAAAAGCATGAGTGCATAATTTGCTAATAATAAATCTTGATTAATGAGCAAGTCTCCATCCTTGTGCATGCAAATTTGTCTTGTTGTGCCTGATGTGACATCTGTTATTCTGATCCACTTACCTCCTTGGATGCACATGCAAAAGCTATCTCCCTGTGAGTGAGAAAAATTAATGGCATTATTTGCAATACTTTGCAAAATAATCATCCAAACATCTATCCTAATCGAGATGACCTTTGTTTCTGATGTTGACACTTGTTCTGTCTTCTTGTGGTCACATGGAAAATTTGAATTTCAAGTCATATTCAATCCATCACAATCAATGGGGACCACCCTTGCACTTTAATCATTAGTCTCAGCATGGTTTGGCCACTCTTGTGGACTTAGCAAATTATTGTGTTTTGAAATAATACAAGGGGCACTTCGTTTTAAAAGAGTACTTTATGTACCAAAAATTGTAGGGTACTATACCGCCAAAACGATGTTACACATGCCCCAATGATGATACAGGTCACCTCGCAAGGTGTTCGGATCTAGAAAAGGTCACAAAGTATATGTTAGCATCTCAAATGCTTTGTCCTTGTTCCTTGTGCTTTGTTTTGTTTCTCTACCCTTCATTTCTTTACTCTTTGACCTTTAGTGATGAAACCGCCGCGTTGGCAAGGCGGCGGTCATGTAACCACCTCCCTACTCAAGCTGGCAGTCCTCCACGCATTTTCCAGTATGTTCTTCTGATCACAACTTGTGTAAATTTTCAACTTTTACAAGCTTTTCTCCACCGCCTTAGCTTGTATTAATGTTTTATGTCCCCTGGAATAGTGTTTCTCCATTGTTTAATGGTAAAAGAGTTATAATGGGAATCACCTTTGGGTGAATGTGAAATCTATAAATAGCCAGCTTGTTTTCAAGCAAATGGCCCCTCAAAACTGCATCTCAATTTCTCATTTTCCATTGTTTAGTCTCTCAATTCTTGCTTAGAGTTCATTTTGTTTGCATGTTTTACATCCATGTTAGTTTTCCTTTATTGTTAAAGGCCATTTGATCTTCTTGCTTCAGTCTTGTTCATTGTTGTTCATACAAATTGGTTTAGAGCAGAGTAGTGTCATCTGTAGATTGAATTCATTAGAGTTGCAGGTTGTGTTCTTCACAAAAGGTAGAGTCTAGAATCTCTCGGTACACTTGTGTTGTATTCCCGCAATAAATCCTGCTAAGAATTGCATATGCCAAGCTTTGTCACTTGCGTTGTCTCTCTCCTACTCGCATTATATTCGGTCTATATCCAAAGATGTCATTGTTCAAAATACCTTTCTCTATTGATGCTAGCATATACACACTCTTCTGGATTCACGTTAACACAAAAGAATGAGGAGATCAGTCTGAGGGGACAAAGTCATACACTACTAGATTCGCCACTATTCTGCGAATTCCAGGTTTTATCTGTCAAAGTTCTAGTTAAAATATATCAAATAGAGTAGTGAAATATTTCATTTCAGTTAAGTTTTATTCTCGATATTGCCAGGGAAGCTGTGGGGATTGATAGTTTCTGAGAAACTATAATTCATTCCTCACTTCTGAGGTAGGATCGAGAATCTTTCGATTAAGTTAATCATTTATCTAGTTATTTAGAATAAAACTCACAACTACACAGGCAAGTAGCTACAATGGGCTACCTTGTTTGTTTTAATTTTGTTATTAGATTATTTGTCATTTTCTGAATATATTAGATAAGTTGCTCTTTCAATTCCATTCAAAATCTTATCAAAAATAAAAAAAATAGAGGAGTATATATATATATATGTTGTAGATATATCTCACATAGTTTATTTCATTTCAGTTAGGCTTATATTCATCTTGTATGACAATCACGGAACCTAGGGGGCCCAGGGAATACGTTTTTGAGCCAATCGTGCCTCAACCAAATACTGTTGCAGCAATAACTGACATAGACCAAAATCTCAGAATTCAGATCTTCCGAACAACAACAAACCTATAAGAAATCAGCTCACAGTTAAGGGGATTAAACATTGAAGATGACAAACCACATATGTTCTAGTCAAATTAGACAAATTATAGATTTCCTTGGTAGATATCCATATGACTGTAGAAGGACCTGAAAGAGGGAAAACATTCGGTTGTGATCCACTAGTCCCATAGCCAGACGCAGGAGACCTCCTTGTTGATATAGACACTAGCTTACGTATCCAAGTTGCTAGAACACCTGTTAGGTACTCTGACAAAATCATGCAACTTTTAGTTCTAAAACGTAGAGGCCGAAAAGGCATACGACTACTAGATACTTAGAATTAGGAATTGATTCTTCACATGACCATAGGAGGTCCACAACAACCATAAACTTATGGTTGTGATCCACAGGTCCCATAACCCAATGGGCCTACAAATCAATCCAACGTTGACACTAGTTTGCCAACATTAGTTTTTAGATCCTCTCCATTCCCATCAGACATTATCACACAACTATCTCTATTAAACGTAGCAGCTAATCAAGCTAAAGATTTCTGACTAGACCAGAGAATCATCCATTAAACACCAAAATATCCACTTCATATTTAGCCATTCCATTTTCATGACCTTGTTGGGAGACATATACGAAGCACCCACAGGTTATCTTCCACGTATTCCATAATCCATAGATTAGATTACAGTAGAGCTCAATATTGATTGGAGCCTTCGAGCAGCTATCCTCGCCGAATGATCTATCACAACAGTTTAGGTTAGGAGGGACTTCTTTGCCTTAGATGTGTAGATCCCGTCATTATGTGTTGAAAACATAAGATTACCTAACTATCTTATCTGCATCCTGCATGTATTCCATCCCTACCGGCTGTCTCGACATGACCTCGGGAGGTCAGGTGTGAGGATTATTCACTTGTAGATTCCCATGCTCGCATGTCACTTTTCCATCATAAAAAAATGGTGAACCCAACGTGAAAAAACAAATTGTTCATCTTACCTACATCATTAGCCTTCACATCAGCTTCACCCCCAAGATTATTGAACCTGATATTGATGGAACAATTTCTTCACTTTCACACTCTTCTTTTTTTTTCCATCTTCACTTCTTCCCATTATTCTGCGGGTATTCATATACCCCCTGAATATGTTGGTATTCGATGCATATGGCAGACCTCTCCTAGGTTTTGAAGCATACTACGATCAACTGAATAGACAACCATCACCCTCTCTCTTAGCATGGGGTGATAACTATTCAACTAACTAGTTTTCAACACAAACTCTGCCTCAAAGGACTAGATATAGTGCTTCTTTCCAAATAGAGGAGTTGGATCAGCTCACTCAAATGCAACATCTAGAGCCTTCAGACTCGAACAACATGACACTCACCGGAGAATCTGGTTAATCTCCTCAGGTGTCGCTTAGACCGCAAATCAATAGAGAATCATATCCGTACCTGTTTTTAGTTGATGAATACTTAGCACTTCAAGCTAGGAGTGAACAACTCTCTCAAAGTATGTACCCACCTATAGGAGGTTTGTAAATACAACCCGAGGTCTCATTCCAAGAAAACACCCCCATCCCTCCACCTATAGGAAATGCCCTCGATGATACTTGGCAGGGCAATGATAAGTTCATAGCATGGTACCATATGCCTATACAACCTCAAGGTATACAACAAACACCACTAAGGAAAAATACTGTGTCTTCACCAAACAAGGTCATCTCAGCCTTAGTTGAGAAAGTTAGAGGTTTAGAACTTGCTCAAGCAAGTCAAAACTCGTAATTCATGTAGGTAGGAACTTCCAATCCTCCACATCATCCTAGCCAAGTAAACCTCCTCACAGGAACAGGAACATTAGGTATGCCTCCTCAGTATTCACAACAAACTCCAGTTAGAACTACATTTTCTAACGCCGCTCCAGTGGAAAATATGATACCTCCCGGTTTAGTACAAAATAGTCCATTGCCTAAACAATGCTCCTCCATACCTAAACATGTATTCCAAATCACCACAGGGAGATATGTTCTCTTCTCCCGGCGTGTTTTCTCAACCACAAGGATTTCCTTATGCCACTGAAAATATATATGTTGCGCCATATCAACAACCCATTCCACCTCCACCCCCTCAGCAAACATCGTCAATGGTCAAAACCTATGCAATAGGAACTTATTCAGAATATTTGAAAAAACCTCTGGACTTCACTATACAAAGCATCATGCTTCCAAGACCTCTCCCCGATCTACCCAAGTAAAAAGGAGAGGGAAACCCAAATGCACATATTAAGGCCTACGCCACAGCCATTCGAGAACTGCTCCCTTGGGATGAAGTTGTTGCTAAAATATTCCCCAAAACATTAGAGTGTATAGCCCTCAATTGGTATTAAAAAATACCTGAAGCCTCAATACATTCATTTAAATAACTCGTTTCAAAGATCATCAAGGCGTTCGACATAAAAAAATTGTTGAGAATAGGAATCAGGGAATTCTTGCATATTAAGCAAGAACACAATGAATATGTTGCTCATTTTATCCAAAGATGGCATACAGTCCTTTATTCTTTAGCAAGCGCTCCAAACATGGATCAGATGGAACTATGCAGTTTATTCCTTCATTCTCTCAGCAAAGAGATAAAAGAAGGAGTCTAGAAATTCCCACTAAGAACTTATGATGAAGTGCTTGAGAGTTCTCTTTGAATAGATCAACCTGCAATAGACAGTGGTCGCAAGACATATGGAACAAATGGGAGGTTAATCATCCCCAACAAAAACACTACGACTTATTCTACCACAAACGCCAATCAAGGATATAAAATCCTTAACAAAAACCACGCGGTGACAACAGATGGAGTGACTGACCAAGCAAAAAAACAAATGTTGTAAATGTTCCACCACCGGTTAACAATCAACACATTAGATTTTAATCATCCCCAACTGCAACAACGACAACAACAACAACATCAAATCCAAACATAGGGTCCATGTCAAAACTCAACTGGATATCAAAACCAAAACCAAAGACAACAAACGCAAATCCTAATAGTCAACAGTTCATCAAAGTTTTGGACCACAACATGTGCCAAACCAACAACCTAGGAATTATAATCCCAACTCGTATTGTGGTTTCCACAAAATTCGAGGCCATGACACTAGGACTTTCCGTGATTACAATAAGTTCATGTAACGTCTGCCAGAAGAACAAAAATAACTCTTCATAGATATGTTCTTAACAGTTTTTGTGACACCGATGCCAAATACTTTCACAGGGGCAGTTTCCCCTCAAAACGCACCTCTTAAGATCTTCAATGATCCACTTCCAAATTACAATAACAATAATAAATTAAATCCAAATGGGACAGACAAAGGTGTAATGATAGGAAATAATGATCATGAAGCCTCAACTTCGCTAAATCCACCTGTGGCACCACAATTAGGAAATCAGCCACAAACCAAGATAGTTGGTTTAGTGGAATTAGATAATGAACTGCACGTATAAACCATAACAATAACACAAGAATATTCTTCCCAACCAAATCCAATCTATCCATTAGAACTAGATAACGTTCAACAAACATTGGTAAAACCCATGGGCGCTTATAATTTAATTAATGACTTAACAAAGACCTTCTCTCACATCTCTTTTTTGGACTTGTTGAAAAACTCTCCTGCCCATAGGGCTGCTCTATTAGAAGCACTAGGTCTAGGTCATTTAATTAAAATCACTCCACCTCCCAAAACACAAGTAAACCATATAGACTTAGATATCCACCCTCCAAGGTAGCCAAATAGGGATACCAAGTTTATATTTGACATAAAACAAATGCCAACAGATGCTGAAATTACACGTAGAGGTGATCCGACCTTTCATTTAGAGGTGTGGGTTTACAATAATTACGTTAAACTTGTAATGGTGGATGATGGGGCAATAGTTAACATTATCCCCTTATCTTTCCTTCAAAAGCTAGGATATGGCGTAACAAACTGCTCCACAACAAGAAATACACTAAGAGGTTATGATAGCCTTAAGGCTACTTCAATTGGGACTATAATATTACCAGTTACCTTAGGACCCAAAACAATCCTCACCGAGTTTTATATCATAGATCGGGAAACCAAATATAATATGATCCTCAGTCGACCATGGATACATCACATGAAAGCAATTACCTCTACGTTATTCCAGGAAATAAGATTCTTACACTTAGGAAAGATATTCATATCAAAAGGTGACCCAAAACTATTCGACATACACCTAGCAGACCTAAAGAAAAGACCAGACATTCACTCTAAGTTTGAACTCCCAACAAACCAACTTAGCAAACCAATTGACTCAAAACCAGAAGAAAAATTAATACCTACAACAGAACTAGAGATTACGAACTTAGTCAAGAGCATCCCAGCCCTCAAGAAAGAAGCTAATATTGTAGAAATAGTGTCATTAGGGACTACTACAAAAAATTTCGAATTACTAGAACAAGATCTACCAAATTTCCTACCTTTTGACTTTGTAGGTATGGGATGCACCCTAGGAGTTGGTTCTCTTCACGCAGAGGAAATTTGCATGATAGAAGTAACTGAAATAGAAGAAATAGACACAAATAATGTCCCAACATCCATCGTTCCTAGTAAATATTGGACTCTCCATTTCGATGGAGCTAGATGTCACTATGGAGCCAGGACAGGCGTAATCTTTACTTCTCCTGAGCGAAAGATCCTACCTTTTTCTTTTAAGTTGAACTTTGAATGTACAAACAATGGCACTGAGTATGAAGCCCTCCTCCTTGGCATCATCATAGCCAAAAGGATTGTTGTTAATGACATTAGAGTGTTAGGAGACTTGCAGTTAGTTGTAAACTAGGTCTCTGAAGTATATGAGACCAGAGATGAGCACTTACAGCTCTATAAAACAACGGTATTAGACCTAAGCAAAATATTTGACTTCATATCCATTGAGGCAATCCCATGAGAACATAACCTTCTCGCAGATTCAATAGAAACCTCAGCTTCGTGTTTTACCCCAAGTAATGAGTTGGAAGATATAAGTTTCAAGGTATCACTTTGTACTAAACCATTGCTGAAGAAAATGTCAACAAACCCTCTGCTAACACATACAGCTGAGAATGAATCTCCTATCTTACATCATGTTCATAGTGATAAAGTCACTCTCAAATATCTAAACACCTATGTAGAGCTACACATTGCTCACCCTATAGTTGATCTTTCTCTAAAATTACACTCCTCTTCCTACTTTGGAAATCCCACAGTAGAGTCTCCTCCACAGAAGGATCTCGATATCTACAAGATAGAAAACGGAGAAATCTTGGAACTACCTCCAGCCCCACCTAAATTTGAAGAAGGTAACGCTTATTTTATAGAAGAAACCATTGACATAAACATTGGAACGGAGGAAGAACCAAGAATTTTGAATTTAGGATCCTTGCTAACTCCTGAAGAAATAGAAACACACACCCAAATCCTCAAATAACATCAAAAGGATTTTGCATTTAATTATAAAGAGATGACAGGTATTGCACCACAAGTTGCATACATAATCTCTTCACTAAACCAGATGCAAAGCCAATTAAGCAGAAGTAAAGACCAATGAAGCCAAAAGTGGCTCCCATGGTAAAAGAGGAAGTAATAAAACTTCTCCAAGTAGGATTCATCAAACCAGTCGATTATTCACAATGGGTGTCTAATATTTTCCCTTTCCTAAAAAAGAATGGGAAGATACACATTTGCATAGATTTTCAAGATATTAACAAAGCTTGTCCCAAGGATGATTTGCCATTACCATCCATTGACGTCATCGTTGACGCAATAGCTGGATTTGAGCTTTTATCTCTCATGGAAGGGTTCTCAGGATATAATCAAATCAAAATATCCAAACAAGACCAAGCCAAAACCACATTTATAACTCCCTGGGGAACTTATTGTTATGTTATCATGCCATTTGGTCTTAAGAATGCCGACGCTACATATCAGGGGGTAATGACATACATATTCCATGATCTTATACACAAAATTCTAGAATCATATGTGGATGACTTGTTGGCCAATGCCAAGAAACGTTGTGATCATTTAGAGGTGCTCCGTATCATCCTCTCACGACTAATTGAGTATGGTGTCACATTGAACCTAGAGAAGTGTGTTTTCGGTGTAACAGGAGGCAAACTTATAGGATACATTATATCTTCACGAGGGATTGATGTCGATCCAGCCAAAATACGGGTTGTTCTCAAAATGATCCCACCTTTGAACGAATCTGGAATCAGGACATTTCTTAGGAAACTCGGTGCAATCCGAAGGTTCATCCCAGATTTAAGCTTTGCCATTCATCCAATCAACAATCTACTCAAGAAATATTATAGCATTGATTGGACTGAAGACTGCAATGAGGCTTTCAAAGCAGTTAAGCACTTATTTTTGTCACCATCCACACTAATGCCTCCCAAGCCAGACCACCCTTTAATCCTATACTCATGAGCCACTCACATCTCGCTAGCCTGCATGCTGACTCAAGAAGATGATGACAAATGAGAACGCGTGATCTATTTCATTAGCTAAACATTGCTCGATTATGAAACACGTTACACACAGGAAAAGAGAGAATGCCTTGCATAATTTTTGCAACAAAATGCTTGAGACATTACATGTTAAACTAGGAAACAAGCGTCATTGTAAAGACAAACCATTTACAAACATTTCTTACACAAGGATCTTTATCTAGAAAAGTTGGTTGTTTCATAACCCTAATGGGAGAATTTGAGTTAACATTCGTAAACCAAAAATCTATCAGAGGACAAATCATTATAGACTGGTTAGCTGACAATCCGCTAGATGGAGGTAAACTGGTAGATCTAGACTTTTCCGATGAATGTGTATTTGTTGTCAAAACCAGACCACCCATCTCTACATGCCCTTGGTATACTGATATCATCAATTTTATCATGGACTATACATACCCAAAAAGTACTATGTCATAAAAAAGAAGGCAGTTACGCATTATTTCCGCTAAATATGTTGTTTTAGACCAAGTGCTCTATCGTAGATCCTTCGACGACATGCTTCTAAGATGCGTCGACACAGAAGAATCCAAAAGGATTCTTCATGAATCCCATAGTGGGATATATGGGGGCCACTTCGGTGGTCACACCACTACTCGCAAAATACATTGGATGGGCTATTTTTGGCCCACTCTCAAACATTACAGAGTGGAATTTGTACGTAAGTGCCAAAAATGCCAAGAATTCTCTCACGAGATTCACATGCCAGTACAATCCCTGCAACCAGTAGCGACTATGTGGCCCTTCTCCACGTGGGGTTTGGAATTGATAGGAAAATTATCTCCCTCATCAACCGATGACCATAATTTTATAATCACAGCCACAGAATATTTCACCAAAAGGGTAGAGGCCATGCCTCTCACCACCGTACTAGGTTTTGTGATTGCCAAATTCATTTTGAACCAAATTATCTGTAGGTATGGTGTCCCATAAGTCATTATCTCCAATAATGGCACATCCTTTAAAAATTATGAGGTTCGTGAGCTATGTAGCAAGTTCAAAATAAACCATCACACAGCCTCTCTTTACTACCCTCAAGCCAACAGGCAAGTTGAAGTGACAAAGAAAACGTTGAAAGCTATTCTCCTCAAAACGGTAAAAGAAAACAAATGAGATTGGCATTTAAAATTATATATGGCCTTGTGGGCCAACCGAACCTCAATAAGAACACCTATAGGAGCAACTCCTTTCTCATTGGTATTCGGGGCAGAAGCAGTTCTCCCACTTGAGGTTGAAATGCCCAGTCTCCACATCTCACTACAAGGGATTCTAGATGAAGAAGCTTATAGGGAGGAACACCTTTCCCAACTAGAAAGCCTAGATGAGGATAGGTTAAAT
>CM034147.1:826745035-826986050 GCA_019776745.2 Taxus chinensis | reverse complement strand
TAGTTATCAGCATCTGTTGACATCTTATTTTTGACCTTCCTTAATTGGTCGTTAGTGCTAAAGATGTCTTCTAATGTGACCAGACCTCAAGGTAGTTTATTTGTCTTTAAATGAACTAATCTGGTCACTATAATAGTGCTGTAATTTATCTTGATTTACTGCAGAAAATTCAACTTCTTGCTATAAAAACCTGCAGATTTGATCATCACTTTCAAAACCTGCCAATTCAAATCATTATTAGGTATCAAATTCCTAACAATTAGCTTTATATGAGGTTGAATTTTGTTATTTTCAATATGTTCCAACACTTCAACACTGGCACCAATTGTTGCAAGTCTATCTGCATACTTATTTTCTATTCTAGGAATGGGATGGATGTTAATAGCTTTGAAATCTTCCATTAAGTATGAAACTGTATTTCTGTAAGACTTCATTAATGGATTCTTAGAAACATTAAAATTTATTTCTTTATTGATAACAAACTTATAATCACCAAAAATATGTAGAATGCTAATACTTCTCTTTCTGACCTAAAGTAAGCCATGAATAAATGCTTTGTATTTAGCTACGTTCTAAGTACATCAAATACCTTTCATTTGTTTGGGAAGTGAGCATCAAACCTACTACTTTTCCTTTCTTTTTTTTAACTCCATCGAAATGAAGCTTTTAAATTCCTTCTACCGCATTTTTTGTTTTGGTCAGTAAGGGAATTGGTGTGTTTTCTTCATGTAAGCAATACACACCAAACATATGTTCTTCAACTTCTTTAAAAGAATCATGAGCGTGTTCTTCATGTGTCTTTTCATCCATAAACAGGTTAGAAACACCATCCAATGCCGAAATATGAGTTGTATTATCAAAATTAGACTGGTCTAAGGCTGCGTAATTAGCTACTACATTAGAAGCGTGAGGCTTAATGTGAAATTTGGCTAATGGTTCTAAATTTATAGTAACCTTGGTGCCATAATGTGTATTGAAAAATAAGGACAATCTGAAGAGAGATAGCCTCATATCTTTGCTATGAAATATCTTGATAAACATATAGCAAAGTAAGGAGGTAAATATACAACAGTAATATCTTGTAGAATGGAAACATTTGGGAAAGTATGCAATGTTACCTCTAGATTTCTGATGACACCAACTGTATTAGTTCGAATTCCATCCAACTGTAGGACACTCTTTTCTGTAAAATAGTTAGGAACAAGATGTTCTCCAATAATCAGTGATAGATAAAATGTAGGTGGCTTCTTGATGTCGTGAGCATTTAAGACTTTCTAAACCATCCATTTAACCTCTTTGATGTAGTCTTGTTCCATTGTTCCAAGGACCATGTCTACTTTTTGGACTTCTTTTCCTATTGTTTTAGAAGAAATCTACACCTTAGCAAGTTCGTGAGAAAGTAAATCTTACTTTCCTGGAATACTTAGAGCTTCCCACATTGAGATGTTAACATTATGCTTTTTCATTACATCAATAATGTTAAAAGAAGAAACAGTTTTAGAGACAAATTCTACTGTTTTAACATAGGCTTTGTTGAAAATTGATTCTACTTCAACTGCTTTTGATATATGAGGTATAAATATCCTTCTTGGATTAGGCTGTAACTATTTTTGCTACTCTATACCACCTGACACACCTAGTGTTTTTAAGAACATTAGCATTGTTAGATGGTTTTGGGCTTATAGTTATTATTTTATCAGTGATAATAGGTAGAACAGGACTATTATGATGTTTTTTACTCTCTATAGCCTTTTCCTGAGCCCTAGTAGTAACTGTAATGAAATCATCCTCACTAAAAAATACTAGGTTCTATTCAGGTGCCTTCTGAACCTGAGTATCTTGCTACCCACCCTCCATTTAAGGCATGAACAATATCTCAGATTGAGATTGTGCAACAATACTTATGTTCAGAAAAGCATTTAGGAAACTTACAGTAGAATGAGATTGATTGCAAGGTTGACACCATTCCTCTTTAGCCATATTAACTAGAGCTAAAGTGTTAGATGAACTAGGAGTATTTGGGTCAAACTACCTTTGCTAATAAGGCTACCTATAATTTTGACTCTGCTGATAAGGCTTCCTATTTTGTTGATTTTGCTAATAAGGAGCCTGATAAGATCTACTAGGTAATGCAAGCCTATTCTTGATTAAATTCAGCTTGTTCCCCATAGTCTGCAAATATTTAAAAACATCATTTGATGGGGCTGCAACATCGGGTTCTTTAATTGTGACAGGTTTTGGGATAGGAGGTAAATCTTCCAAAAAAGGCATTGAAGGCCTTGGAGCTAATTTTACGGCTTAAATAAGGCTATTTTCAGCTTAGATGGCAATATCATAGGCTGCTGGGAGAGTCTCTCCTCCCATATACTGAATCATACTTGAGATATCATTATTTAATGCTCTAAGATAATAAAGAAAAGCATGATCAACTTGAGGCTTGACACTTGCTTGAATTATTTCCCAAGTTCTGGAAAAATGAATGTTGAAACTAGACATAAATTCATTGGAGCTCTTTTAATGGTAGATAATTGTTCTATGAGAGATAAATGATATGAATTATCAGCTAAATCATCCCAAGTTCTTATGCATCCAATCTCTATATTTCTATACCATTGCAAGGATTTTCCTTTAAGAGATGTAGCTAAAAGTCTCAAATATACATCCTTATGAGTGATATTATGAACTGCACATAAGGATGCAACATCTTTAATGTGCTTTGTAGGTGTAACTTGATTTTCACTAGTGAATGATGGAAAAAATTTCATGGCAACATTAGAGATGTCATGATAAACTGGGATTACTAATGGGCTACCATTAGTAAATGTCACAAAATTCCTAGGTGGTTGAAAATCCATTTGAAAAAATGGGATCTGAATAGAGAAATTGATATGCGGTGAAGGAAAATTAGGAGGGTTATAAAAACCAGGCCTATTATAAGGTAAAGTATTACCAACTCTTCTCCTTCTTGCAGAATTCAAAGGTAAATAAATAAACTCAGAAGGAATTCCTCTTACTGATGATCTTGTAATCACTTTAGGCATGGAACATGCTGCAATACTGGTCAAAAATCAGTTTCACAGAGTTGCGAAATAGATATTTAAATCTTTAGAATAAATTATTGCAGCTTGCTGTCCCGAAAGTAACTTTTATCTACTATAAATATTTCATAGATCTACTGTGAGTATCTGTAACTTGAACATAGATCTGATTCGTGGTCCCACTGGGCATGCCAAAAACTATTATCTCTCAAAAGTGTACCATGTAGAGAGATTGTTGTAGATATTCTAATCTTGCAAATTTTATCTTTCCCTTTTGTAGATATAATGGAAACACCTCATGGCTGTGGGTATATCTATTTTGAGATGAGTCTCTAGTATCAAGGTTGGTTCCTTATTGATGTATCTGAAATTGATTTTCTAGGGTTTAAGGGTAAAAGATGACTGTAAAAAAATGAAATTAAAGCTGAGGTGATACACATAACTTGTATGAGGTGTTTCACTAAGTACATGCACAATTGATATGGAATGAATTTCTGATGCATAGGCCAACAGTTTTCTAAAGATAATTGAGGGTAAACACTTCGATTTATTGAGGGATAAAATCACAACAATACTTCTAAGTTACACAAACACATGAATATCATGCAAAAATTACTGAATTTGTAACATGGTAAGATGATTAATCAGCGAATTCGACATTTACAAAATTAATGGAAACATACACAAGAATGCAAATAATTGGAAAGGTAGAAAATACTTCACATTCAAAGGGAAAAACTTACAAAAAATTTCTTCAGCACTCTTGTATCTAAAAATTCCTCTCCTTGTGCTTTGCTAAAGCACACAATATATAGCAAATTGATTCACCCACCCTTCCTAAAAATAGACTAAGGCTGTACTCGCCCATGCATTTTAATTTTATCCTTTATTTATTATTAAATAAAGGAATAAAAATAAAGTAAACTAATACAAAGAGGTATTAATAACCTTTGATTACATATAGTCAAACCATAGTTGGCTATTCTATTTTTAATAAAAGCATGAGTGAATAATTTGCTAATAATAAATCTTGCTTAATGAGCAAGTATCCTTCCTTATGTATGAAAATTTGTCTTCTTGTGCCTGATGTCACATATGTCATTCTGATCCACTTTCCTCCTTGGATGCACATGCAAAAGCTATCTCCCTGTGAGTGAGAAAAATTAATTTCATTATTTGCAATACTTTGCAAAATAATTAATCCAAACATCTATCCTAATTGGGATCACCTTTGTTTCTGATGTTGACACTTGTTCTGTCTTCTTGTCATCACATGCAAAATTTGAATTTCAAGTCATACTCAATCCATCACAATCAGTGGGGACCACCCTAGCACTTTAATCATTAGTATCACCATGGTTTGGCCACTCTTGTGGACTTAGCAAATTATTGTGTTTTTAAATAATACCAAGGGAACTTTGTTTTAAAAGAGGACCATGTTATACTCGGCCACCTTTGTGAAATTAGGATATTATAAGGTCTGCCACCCCCATTTTATTATCATGGTATTGTTATAAAAAAAAAAGCTCAGGATTTTTTTTTTTAAAGTACACCCATTTTCACTCCTTTAGTGTATCAATCCAATTTTTCAGATATTCTAAGCACTTAAGGTTTTCTGAAAATTGTTCCATCAGGTGGGAAATTTCTTCCCCTTTTCAAAAATATAAATAAGTCCTTCTAACTTCTCATATTTTACAAGTTACGAGGCAGCGGAAATCGGAAGGTATTTTTGCCCAAAAGTAGACCAGCGGGAATTTTTAAGGATTTTTCCCAATGCGGAGAGGTAGGGCGGCGAGAGATACTTAGACTTTTTTCCAAGTGGATAATTTCAATTGCAGGCCTACGGAAGAAAATTTTCCCAAGTGAATTTTACGATGGACTGGTCAGCGGTGAGTTTTGGAGCTTTTACGCTTTTTTCAAATAGGGCGCAAAGTGAATTTTGGGCCTGCAAGCCCATCAGGGGTCTTAAATCCAATTGAGGAAAAATGCCTAAGGTCCGCAAAGGGACACATCGCCATGTTGAAAAGTCAAAGTGGGCTGGCAGATCGTCAAAGGTAGTTTAAAAAATTATCCCCAAGAAGGCGTAAAGTAAAAAAATGAGCCACACCTCTGTTGATGCCCAAGGAGCCACGTGTCAAGCCTAAATTACATGTGGGCCGACGAGACTTGGAGTGATTTTGTGCCAAAATGGAAAATGCAGACCGTCAGGCCAGAAAATGATTTTTTTACTAAAAGTGAATTGTGGGGGCCACGGGACATTTTTTGAATTTGTAGTTTTTGTGCCAAAATACACAATGTGAATTTTGGGCTGGTGGACCCGTTCTGCCAACTGGTTTTTTACCATTTTTGTATAGAATTGACTCAAACCTTCAAATGGAAATATATTTTGACCAAGTGCCCAAAATTACACAAATTTGGCACCGTTGGAATGGTCTCAACCTCGCCTACGCCATGGATACCCGAAAATATAATTTTAAAGAGGTTTAGTGGGTGAAAATGGGGGAAACATATTCATGCCATTGATATGCAATCTGATTATCCCCAACAACAAGATCAGATTTGATTCAATCCACCTCTCTCCCTTATTCAACATGCCGAACAGACACAAAGTGGAAGACATGACAAATTTGGGGCATATTTGCAAAGGCATTGATGGCCAATACCTGAGCTTCAATTAGTTTCCCCGCCTCTCTTCCCTTATTTTCTTTGTGTTTGATCTATAAAATAAGGGGTGGAGCTCATTGTAAAGGGTTGGACATTTTCTGTTTTGCACCCTCCCTTCTCCTCTAGTTTGTAGATGAGTTCGGGAGTCCTAACCTCCCCATTCAAGTTGTAATGCTATGTTTTTCCTCTTGGCCACTATAATGTACTGTATCGACTTTGGAGCAATAATATATGTCTGTGGATGATTTTGACACCCTTTCATGTGTTTCATTATAGCCTTCTAATCTCTCATAACACTTTGGTTACCTATGCATGGTGTTGTATTGCATTCTATGGTCTGTGTTAAATTGGAAAATGAGTGTCTAACATTCCTTTTATGCATCACCTCGTTAGCTTAGGTTTTATTTTATTGTATCTTCTCAAACCTGTATCCTTGGTAAGATATAGTAGGATTAGAGTAGATCCTCTGCAAGATTTCATTTGCATGCACCTGAACAGAGGAATAGGAACTAGCCTTAATCTAGAGATCTCTCTCAACTCGCAAGGTCCCAAAATTTGAGAGATTCTCCATGTTGTGCAATCACACCGAGAGTCTTAACTCATCTAGTTGCAGAAATGCTCAGGGGTGCTATGATTTTGCAGTAATAGTTTTGGCATGCTCGATGGGACCAAGAAGTCTCCATCTTTATTGCAGCAAGATTAATGTGCACTTGTTGTAATTTTAGCTTTTAAGAAGGACTTTGAAATTTCACATCTAGCAACTCCAAAAGAATCAGAATCCACTAGTTTCAACAGTCCAATCTTGGGGTCAAGTTCATGAGAATAATACAAACAAGGTCAAGAACCAGAGAGGAGTGGTTATGGGTATGTTTCAGGGTTCATTTTAAGACACCCCTATAAAATTGAAGGTGGAAAATACCTGGCGAATATCCCCGTAACCAGTTTCGGCGAAAGGTGAATTTGACAGTATTCAAAAACAAAATTTTCACCTGGTTTTTCAAGGCTAAATCAGTGACGTGCGACAACAGTAATCCGTAATGACGCACGTCACTGGCGCGACAATAGCTCCTGATGACGTGCGACACTGGAGCGACACTAGATCGTAATGACGCGCGTCAGTTGAATCTATCGACGCGCGACACTGTTATCTATTGACGCGCGACACAGTCACAAAATGACGCGCGACATTGTCCGCTATTGACGCGTGAAATTTGTCCTCTATTGACGCGTGACATTGTCCTCTATTGACGCGTGCGACATTGTCCTCAATTGACGTGTGACATTGTCCTCTATTGACGTGCGACACTGCAAACAAATGACGCGCGACATTGTCCTCTATTGACGAGCGACATTGTCCTCAATTGACGCGCGACATTGACCTCTATTGACGCGTGAAACTGTAAACAAATGACGCGCGACACTGTTTTCTATTGACGCGCGACACTGTAATCAAATGACGCGCGACACTATAAACAAATGACGCGCGACACTATAAACAAATGACGCGCGACAGAGCCTTCTATTGACGCACGACACTGCTTCCTATTGACGCGCGTCATTAGAAGCAAATGACGCACGTCAATAGGGGACAGTGACGCCCATTTTTAGGTTATAAATACCCTTATGCCGCTCATTTTCTCGTTTACGTTTTCCCGTTCTTGAATTTTTGCAGGTCTAAATCTTTGAGAAAGACGCATTTACAGCTATAATGTCGACTTCACATGCTTCCCAATTGCAAGTTCAGCAAGAAAATGAAGAGAATCCAAGTCAATCGATTTCCAAGATAACCTACAGGAATCCCTTATGCCCTCACATCCATACGGCTTTAAGGATGTCTCCAGAATATCAAGCTATAATAGAAGAGTGTGGATTTACAGGGCTCGTTAATATGCCCCATTTCGAAACAGATCCGGATATTTTGAATTACCTTCTGTCATGCTACAATTCAGAGGACGGTATATTTTATGTGACTCTGAGCGATGGCCAAATGTTCCAATTCACTATTGAACCGAATGACATACATCGGTTTACGGGCCTTCCTATCAGAAATTTACCAACTGTTACAACCAAGGCAACACTCGTGGAAGAAAACAAGAAATTTCTCGAATCAAAGTACGGTTTCCATGTTGATTGTAAGTATAATTCGTTTTAATTCAAAAAATTTATTCTGTTTTTTATTCTGATACAATTTGCTGTTATAAATTGATAGTAATTTTCACTGTTTCGCATTTGCAGCCCATGTTAATAAATCCAGGCGTGGTGTAGATACACAATCAATTGCACACCACTTTCTTGCTGCACTTATTGCATTTTTTCAAGCCAGAATTGTTATGCAGGGTCGCCAAACAGATATACCAAATTGGGCCATTGCATACATTTGTGCCACTATCTCAAAACAAAAATTCGATTGGTGCACATTTCTATCCAAAAAAATAAGAGCTGACATATCAAATTCGAAAATCTCAGAAAAACCTTTCATTTACTCAACAAACTATCTCCTCGGCTTCTACTATGAGGCACTTTTAAATTTAAAAGCTAAAGAAATTCCTACTTGCTCTGATGAGGCTTTGATGAAATTCTCAATTCCATTTGCAGAACAACAGGTATAAACTATTTAGTTTGTAATTGTATTACAATTTTCTTCATTACAGTGCACAGTTATTAAAACTTAAATTTTAATGTTTTGCAGAGAAGATATCTTGAAGCGATTCCCAAAAAAAAAAGATGTCGAGAGGAAGAGGCCAACTACACGCGGAGGCTTCGGGGGACTCCCAATCTGAAATGGAAGCTCACTCCTCTCCAGACCCTCAACAGTTTGAACTCGTTAAACGCCAGAGAAGTAATACATTCTCGTATATTAATTACAAATTCCAAAGTTGCAGATTTATTTTTCAATTTAAATTTTAGCAAAATGAATTGACAACATTTAATATTGATGAATAGCAGGGACTATGGAACCTTCTTCCCCAACTCACTCCGTACAGTCGCATGCATTGATATCTTCTGAACAGCCACTGAGTACAACTCCTACAAGGCCACCCGTAGCACCGAAAAAAACAACCCCTCGACAACAAGGTACAACTTTTCTATAGAACGTTTAATTTCGTAGTTTTGACTTTATGAATTGTTTTAATATTTTTCATTTTTTCTTGTACTTTTCAGCACATGTCAGTCATGATCAAGCCACGGCACCGACACCCACTCAACCATTAATTTTTAAAATGCCAACCAGAGGAACAGTGAAAAAGACCATTGGTAAACGCATGCCTTTTGCTCCGGCCCCTAGTGGGACACTAAACCTTGACTCCTCGTTTCGAATTCCAACTCTCTCACTTGGTGGCTTGCCCAGTGCAACGGGCATATCTGTTTTGAACAATATAAATTTAGATGAAGATTATTTGGGCATTGATAGCAATGACCCAACTGGTTTTTTCGATACCCGCGAGATGATTCAAGGGCAGCAGGTATACTTCAGTCTTCAAATTTCAATTTTAATATGCTTTACAATTTTTAATTACATTCTGATTTATCTAAATCTAAATCTTCAGTCTTCAAATTTATTTATCTAAATCTTGATTTATTTTTTCAAAAACAGGATCAGCCCACCCAAAGACAGAAACAAGGAGCAGTTGATCTTGGTCATGGTGAAAGCCCCCACACTTCTCCAGCAAGATCGTCTGCATCAGATTCAGATAGTGAAGAGTTTCCACCTTTTCCTTTGGAGAACTTAATTGGTAATGATTGTCAATCCCATGTCAGTGAGTTTATTATTCCTCAAATCCAACAGCTGATAGAATGGGAGAAAAGGGCTAAAATTCTTATCAATGAGATTATTAGTCGTTATGAAAATTATTGGCAACGGGATAGTTTATACGCTGCAGTCCAGAATCAACCTGCGAAGATGGATTCCTTACTTACCCAAGTAAGATGTGGGAATGTCACGTTTAATAACGACTATAAAGATGGCATTTTAGATAAGGCACTAAACAAATTGGAAAATATTAGTGCCGAGGCCCAGGCATATTTTAACAAATGGTCAAAGGACAAGGATTTGGTATCAATCGCAAATGCCGAAAGAGATAGAGCGGTTGTAAGTACTATTACATTCTAACAATCATTTTTGTTAATTTGAAATTTTGAATTTACATTAATATTTTGAATTGACGTTACTCTTTTTGTGCAGTTGAAATATGAAAATTTGAAGAGTCAGGCGAAGGTTTTGCAAGTTCACTTGGAAACAGCAAAGAACAGCTTATCCGCAGCAAAAAATTTGAAGCAAAATATTGTTTTGGTTAACAAACAAAACAATACACTAAAGCGGATAATTAAAGAGCATGGTCTCGACCCTGACATCTTGTTCAAAGCCAAAGCAGTTGCTGATCCAAATTTGCTGTCGCATGGAGATGCAACAAATCAAGAAGAAAGAATTATAAAAAATCTGGACAGTGCTGCAGAAGATCTTATAAGTTCAGGGGTTATTTCTGGTGTTGGGGAAAGAGGTGCAGCCAGAGTGGAAGAAGCTGTTGGGGAAGAGGGAAGAGCAGAATTTTCTAAAGAAAAAGAGGGTTTTCAAAATTAGAAACTTTTATTATTGACTAAACTTTTAATATTGAATTTGAAAACTTCAACTATTGAGTTTGTACTATGCTATTTCAATTTAATTATATGGTGATTAGATGGTGATTATCATGAATTATATGTATGTTTCTTGTTTACTTGCATTGTCATGAATAGTATGTGGACGTAGATGATGAATGATGACAATTGATAATCAGTGATAGATGATGATGAAAGACTATGATCGATTTAATGTGTATAATGTAAAATTTAGTGCCTAAATATCTTGTGGGACTTTAATTATCTTGAAAATTATGTCGTGGGACTTTAATTGTATCTGTGGGGTTATACTGTATGAAAGTAGACTTAAGGTCTATAGTTGGTAAAAGGTAGATAGGTTAAGAATCTGTGTTTGTACTATTGATGTTACCTTGTCATAAGATTTGTGCATAGTAAGGAAGAGTATAACACATTGTTTCTATATGTCATTATGTGGTCTATCATGGTGTTGAGACAAGAATGTATTGCTACTACATGAAGATGTATTGTGTAATAGAGGTTATACTTCTGATTCATGCTCAAAGTTGGGAAAAATGAGTATCTACAAATGTTATAAAGTTGAGAAATCTCATATTGATGTTACCTTGTCATAAGATTTGTGCATAGTAAGGAAGAGTATAACACATTGTTTCTATATGTCATGTGGTCTATCATGGTGTTGAGACAAGAATGTATTGCTACCACAAGAAGATGTATTGTGTAATAGAGGTTATACTTCTGATTCATGCTCAAAGTAGGGAAAAATGAGTATCTACAAATGTTATAAAGTTGAGAAATCTCATATTGATGTTACCTTGTCATAAGATTTGTGCATAGTAAGGAAGAGTATAACACATTGTTTCTTAAAGGATTCTTAGAGGTCAATGCAAGGTTTGACAGTGGCTCCAGGAATGCGTTGATTCAAATGCTCATCTATCTTTGCATCATAAGGTTATTGCCTATAAAGGTTGTGAGTTAATGAAAGTGTGAAAGATGATGTGATATGTGTAAGGTAATTGGAAACAGTCTCTTCCAGTACAAGAAGATTCATGGTGTATGGTCAGGTTATCTAAGATGAGCTTTGTAACTTTGTTTGACCTGATGAGTGCAGTGGAAAAGTTTAAACAAAAAAAAGATCTTAAGAAAACTGATGGAACCAAGAAGGGGAAATTAATTGATGTTCCCAAACTTGATGCAAATCAAGCAGGAGGGAAGAATTCTGATCAATGTACTTTAATATTAACGGAGGGTGACTCAGCCAAGGCTCTTGTGGTTTGAATCAGGGAAATGTGAATATTGAATTTGGTAGTATTGTGACATGTTTCGACATCACTTTCCAATTTAATTTTTTGTTATTTTAGTTATCTTTATCCTATCAGGTGGCAGGAATATCTATTTTTTGGGAAGCTACCACTCACCAACAAATGGAGAATAAAGAGATAGTAAATAGAAAAAAAATCCTTGGTCTACAGGAAGATAAAATATATTAAAAATAAATTAATATAATTCTAAGAAATCAAGAAAGAATCATCACTGGTAAGAAATTAAACATAATTGCAAATATGCTAGGGTTTAGCTTACCTCTTGCGTATTAGATTGCTGTGAAATCATCAAGGGTAACGTGCTAGATCTTTGTTTCACATGACATTGTAGATGGAGGGGTGAGTTGCTTGACATTGTCAGTCCTGAGAAGTGCCAGCAACATCTTTAAATATATAGACCAACAATATCTTTAAATAAAAGTAAATATAAAGAATTAGACTTGTAATGTCTTTAATGATAACAAGAGCTGAAAAAATGTAAGGTAACAAACAATAAGATTATGTTGAAGAAGATACCTATTTAAAATTGAAATCATCACCGGTAATGTGCTAGATCTTTGTCTTAAAAAATTCAACACAAAAAATTGATTAGTAGATAGATGGGTGAGTTGCCTGACATTGTCAGTCCCGAGAAGTAACAGCTTCCTCGGACGGATGTCAACCCACGTTTTCAAAAAATAAAAATTTTGTATTTAACTAAATGTAAATACATACACCTGTAACATCTTTAATTATAACCAGAGCTGAAAAAATGAGCAGTAACAAACAATAAGATTAAGGGGAAAAAGATACCTGCTTAAAGTTGAAATCATCACTGCCACTGGTAATGATATAGATCTTTGTTTTAAAAAAATCCAACACGAGAAATGGATTAGTAGATAGATGGGTGAATTGCCTGACATTTTTAGTATATAGACCTGTAACATCTTTAATGATAAAGATAAAAGATAGATAAAGAAGATACCTACTTAAAGTTGAAACAATCCATTATCAATAGCTTCATCAAAGTCGATGTTGTCTTCTGTAGAATGTGACGAAGAGCCAATTACACTCTCAAGGTTGGGAATATTTGTACTTGTAGCTGTATTATTTACATCTCTTTTTTTGCAAAAGGAATTCCAGTGAGCAATTGCTCTGTCAAAAAATGAATAGTAACAAACAATAAGATTAAGGGGAAAAAGATACCTGCTTAAAGTTGAAATCATCACTGCCACTGGTAATGAGCTAGATCTGTGTTTTAAAAAAATCCAACACGAGAAATGGATTAGTAGATAGATGGGTGAATTGCCTGACATTTTTAGTATATAGACCTGTAACATCTTTAATGATAAAGATAAAAGATAGATAAAGAAGATACCTACTTAAAGTTGAAACAATCCATTATCAATAGCTTCATCAAAGTCGATGTTGTCTTCTGTAGAATGTGACGAAGAGCCAATTACACTCTCAAGGTTGGGAATATTTGTACTTGTAGCTGTATTATTTACACCTCTTCTTTCGCAAAGGGAATTCCAGTGCGCAATTGCTCTGTCAAACGGAAAGGTTTCGAGGGAGTATCGTGAAACGTAACACCTCATGCAACTTTCTAGATTTTTATCCAACCTGTTTCTCAGTTTTGATTTTATAAATGACAATGCACTGAAAACTCTTTCATCCTCCACAGACCCCAAAATCATTGTCTGGCATAATTCATATAGTCTGAAATACTCACTGATATCTTCTTGTAAGATAGAACTTTGATAGATTCCTCTCCACAGCCTTGTAATAGCACCACTTTCAGAAGGCTGATCTAAATTCTTATATTGGTTCCTCATTGTTGTTGCAAAATTGGTTGACTGAAACTTTAATAAATTGGCATTCAGTATACCTTTGATTTCCGTACCCTTGAGCTCTGACGTCTTTGTAAATTGTTCCATTATTGTACCCATTGATTTATGGAAATGCTTACTGACAAAGTCTGCACGGCCACCTTCTGTATTCCAAAAATTCGGATTCATCACACCCATGGCTTCCAGAATTTTATCTTTACAGAAACGTTCCCTAATTTCTGATGACAAGGTTTCTGAAATTTTTTTAAGCTTTATTCTTGTATCAACTATCACAGACTCAAACAAATTACGTGTCACAGGAACATCTTCTCGTTCCGATCCTGTAATATCTTGACGTCTTTGCAAAATGTGCATTGGTATTTCCCTCCCATTAACAGAGATGCATAGGTGATCATGGATATTAAATCTCAAAAAGGTGTTAGGATTTTTAAGATCTAATAAATCTCTCCAATTTTCAAAAACAGGTGCATCAAAACTATCCTGGGAACAATACAATATATCAAGACTTTGACATACCATTTTCCTCATCCGTATAAAATCCACAATATAGATCAATCTGCCCTGTGCATGCTTCATCAGTGTATTGATCTCCTTTAACATTGGAAGAATACCAACCAATGTAAGCAAAGTCTCCAAATCAGTTAAGCGGAACAACAGGTCCCTTGCCCTATCAACTTCATGATGGTATTTGTGCATGAAACCAACCAATGAAGGATACTCCTCACGAACTCTGCATGCTGGTTCATACAAAGAGATCCATCTAGTCTCCACATCCTTCAGAAGTTTTTTGCCATCTGTAATTCCAATTGCAAATTTTTGGAACTCGAGAAAACGCTTTGGGCTGCTTGACATATAGGCATGAAGTTCTCTTATGAGGTCTTCTAATTTAGCAACATTTTCGTGGTTGCTTACCATTTTATACGCTAAATTCATTCTGTGAGCCATACAGTGAATTGGTAGCATATATGGGGCCACTGTTGTTTGTAATCTAACACACAGCCCTGTTCGGTGACCCTGCATGACAGATGCACCATCTGCTCCAACGCATACCAACTTCGTAGCAATTTCATAATCAGTCATACCAGCAACATCTTTCAAATGAGAAACAACTATTTTATATAGGTTTTCAGCATTGCAGTTTTCAACCATTTTCATAACACCCAACAGATGAGGAGTCCTTATATGATTTTCTAAAGTATATATGTGGATACATACCCATGCGGTGTTGTCGACTGCTGTCACTTCATCAATTGAAAGAGAGATAAAGTTTGCTTTTTTTACATTCTCTTTCAAATCTTCCTTCTCTATCATCGAGAGGCATTTTTCCATTTCCCATCCACTACTCTCAGACCAATGAGACTGAGGTACATTCAGCATTCCGTTAAATTGATACAAAACTTTGAAATCAAGGAAATCTGACATCGCCCTTCCTTTTTTAAGTATTTGAAAAAGAGTAGAGAATTGTATGAATTTTGCATGTAGATTTGTTTCTTTCATCTTACCAATATGCGATGTGATTGTTCCTCCCTTTTCCAACAGATGTCTGTGTTTTTTCTGCTCTGCCTCATATTCCGCTGCGTATCTGACATGCATGCACTCCTTTTCAGTTTTCCACCTATGTGTTTTGATTTTCTGGCCATCCGCCCCTGTTACAGTTAAATATTGTTTTCCACAATGTTTTTCTATTGTGTCCAGCTTCAGTTGCATTTTTTGTTGCTTTCCCAATTTCCACGTACATATTGTACATGTACATTCACATGGGATTTCTTCAGAATTAGATGATTGTACAGGTTCAATAAATGGAAATTTAGCTGCCCAATCAAACTTGTATGTCCTGCCAATGGTCCACATATTCTTGTTTGTTTTCAATGCTTTACTTTTTTGAGTAGAATTTTGAGCAATATCGCAATCACCTGGTTTCCTCTTTCTTGGACCAGAGTTTGATATTGATTTCTGTCTTCCATTTTGCTGAGTGTTTGTATCTGTGATATCTAGCTGCACTTCTGGTTGCACCCCAACAGGAACAATATCTTCAAGATCTGGCATATTATCGTAGGTTTCATTTGTTTGACTGTGATACTATGCAGAATGCATGTCCACCTCAATAATGCCTTCCACACAGTCAGTATTCTGATTCTTTTTGGTGGCATCTATATGATTGGTATTTACATTATCTGTATCCGCAGGGTTTCCAAAATACTTGAAGAGTGATTTCTGAGATTTCTTACTTACTTTTAGGTTATTCGTATTCTTTGAGCTGGCACCTTCCATTATTCTGAAAAGAGTGCTGCGTCAGCAAAAGAACCAAGAAGCGACTCTGTCCAGTCTCTGAGGTCTTGTCGCGCGTGAACTGTCTGATGTCGTGTGTCAACACTTCCCAAGTCACGTGTCAACACTTCCTCTGTCGCGCGTCAACCCTTCCTCTGTCGCGCGTCACTTCTTAGCCCAAGTCATCGCGTCAGTATAGCTCTTGTCGCGCGTCAATACAGCTCTTGTCGCGCGTCAGTACAGCTCTTGTCAGCTGTCGCGCGTCAATACAGCTCTTGTCACGCGTCAATATTGCCCTTGTCGCGCGTCAACACTGCATTTGTCACGTGTCAACAATCACAGGATAACAGTAATATGAATCTCTGGTGCTCAAGGGTATGCGAGTTCAAATTTCACAGTATTGGTAATTTGGTAAGCTACTTGAGGTATACTACCCGGTGAATCACATAGGTTTTTATAGGAGATGTTTTCAAATGAAGGCGAAGCCGACCCCCCAAAAAAAATATACTTTATATTTTAGGCGAACAGGACACCGACCCACTCCGAATAATTCACCTTTTCAAATTTTCCTAAAATGAAATTTTCGCCATATTACGAATATTCGCCGCTAAAATTATCCCTAGGTTTTTGATCATTCTTCATCAAATTTTGATGAATTTGGGTCATTTTTGTCTGCAAGGTGCAATTAAATAGTTTTAGAGGCTCAATTTGTAAATTGAGGTGTGAATTTAAGCATTTGAGGTGGATTTTTGCTCGAGCTCATGCAAAAATGTAAAATACAAGATCCAAAAGTTGCAAAGGAAAACTTTAAGAAGGGAAAAGGTTAAATGATGAAGGAAAGGGTGTCTACATGTGTAGAGGATGAAAAATATGCTCCCAGTTGAAGAAATGTTGGATATATTTGTAATGATTCACCTTTTAGAAACACATGACAACTTTTGGATGTGTTTCCGTTAAACGTCCCTTTATGTGAATCATGATGGAATTTGGAACAAACTTGATGCTTAGGATATTATTTTCTTTGGAAAGAAGGATTGGATGTAATATAATTTTATATAATGCATGTTTTTAAACAAACATGTGAAAGGTGGGGTTAAATTTCATGAGAAAAATTTAAGAAAAGTCATCTTCTGAGAAACCCCATCTGAGATACCTAGTTAATTTCTTCTGTGTTAGATTTTTCTATCATGTCAAGTTGGTTACAGATGTATAGCCATTGAAAATATCTGAGATTACTCTCAAAGATCTCCCTTGCTGATGAATATAAGCAATTTTGAAATTAATTTTTGTTCAAACTCTCTAGAAAATATGTGTTTGCTTATTTAAGAATGTTTACACATGGTTTCTGTTGTTCCTATTGTAGTCTTACTTTGAAATATTTATGAAATCACACAGATCTCATCCTTGTGATGGTGTAGTGGCATTTTCAATTTAATTTATCAGAAGAGATTTCACCTGGTAATGAAATAAATAATTTAAAATCACTCCACCTTCATTTGTTAACAGAGATTGTTTACAAGTGTTTGGGTGTACCTTAAGCGTGATTGATTAGAGATTCTGGTCAAGTGTTTGGGGTGTACTAATTGAGTCTTTTAACTCGATCCTTTTTGTTATATTCTCAAATATTATGTGAAAACATGCAAATCTAGGCATCCATTGATGCACACCTTCTGGTTGAAGAAATTTCTTAACTATTCAGAAGCTTTTTATTGTTGAGTTGTCCATTGTTATGAAGTTTCTCAAAGATCTAAATTTTTTTAATTTATCTTGCTTAATATCCCACCAAAAAATCATTCAAATGACTAATACTACTTTGTACTACCCTTCTTTTTCCTTGTATATCAACAAAGAAGAAAAATCAATTTACTAAAATATGTAGAACAATTAGGATTTCATAATGTCTTATGTAACATTAGCCTTGACTTGAAAGTATCTCCATATTTTAGAAGTGAAAAATCTTGAGAGTTAAATTATGGAGTATTGATCATACTTTCCCAAGATTTTTTTGCAAAAGAATATATCATGAAAGGGGTAAAAAATGGATAGCTCATTTATCATCACTTTCCCAAATGAAGAAGAAAAATGTGAACATTTGCAAAAGAATGGGATATCTCCATCTCCTTCATCAAACAGAGGATACAATAAGGGTCATCTCACTCTGGTTGAAGAGGCACAACCTAAAGTAATGAGGATAGGTCAAATCATCTTGAAGGTGTTATCCATCTCTCCACAATCTGAGTCACAAAGGCCCAGTTAGTTCTCATCCATAACTAAAAAATTACTTACATCATGATCTATCTATCTCTAAGATCCATGTCAAATATGTGATGTTGCTGAGATTGAAAAGGAGAAAAAATATGGATACCAACACTCGTGGTGCTGTTGTCGGGGACTCTTTGAAGTATTTTAGCAATGCAGTACATAAAGACCCTGGTAATACTTATTACACATGTTGTGTGCTAATACATTGCTGAAACATCATTATTTGTTCAGATCTATAACATTTGTTTAGAGTTCTAAGTTCTGAGTGAAATATTTCCAGCTTATACATTTATTGCACTAAATTTTGTATTGTGATGTCAATTCACAGCTTACATTGGGGGTTATTTGTCTGCTTTGGTCATGACAAATCTTGGATAAAAGAAGAGAGGATCTTGTAAAATTTGCATGAATATGGTATGTACAGATATTTGATAGGTCTTTCATAGTGAATTTGCACAAACTAATGTGAAAATATTTAGTGGCGACTCTGTGTTGTTTAAATTCCTAACAAATACTAGTGGCTTAACATATATCAAGTAAGATTTTTCTTTAATCTCTACAAAGCTGGAAGGAAGAAGATATTTCTTCGGCAAGGACCCTAGTAGAAGGTTCTTTCTAGATTTGGAAAAGTCTAATCTAGAAGGAAGAATAATTTGAAAGGTTTTTGGAGATCAAGCATCAAGAAAAGAGATCTCCATTGGTGAAACTGATCATCCTTTGATTGAAGACTGCAATACTTCCTCAAGTGAATCTAAATTAGGTAGTCTCTTTTTTGAATTGAATTCTCCATCTGGAGAGGGGTTTTCATTTTCTATCTGAAATATTTTCTTCACAATCTACCCCTATATTTTCTAAATATGATAGTGTTTTCTAAGAAACGGAGCCTTTAGAGGGTGGTCATTCTCAAACTTACATCCATGTACCACAAAAACTTCTCACTCCTCATCAGTTTGCATCTCATCCAAGGTCACCTCCTCAAAATAATATGGCTCAGCCTCCACCCAAACCTCCATTTGTTGTTAATAATTTTTGTCCCGTCAATTTTATAGGTATGGCTGGCTATACAAATTTTGTGCCACAATATGTAAGAAATATATTACCTAAGTTTCAAGGAAATAATGCAATCACTCGTGATCAACACTTGAAGATCTTTTTCAGTATGATGGAGGAATTTGAAATATAATCTGAGGATGTGTACATTAAATTGTTTATCCATACTCTAGAAGAAGATTCAAGGGAATGGTATAAATATTTTCCAGATAATTCCATTGATTCTTGGACATAAATGAATAATGCTTTTAGACTTCTGTATGGTGATAAAATAGAACCTAGGTTTCTTTGATCAGAGTTTGAAAATATTAAGAATAATCCTAATGAATCAGTGCATGATTTCAATACAAGATTTAACAAAACATTGTGAATATTTCCTATTAATTTGAAGCCATGTGATGAATAATTTCTGATAAAGTATTCATATGCATTTGATAAGAAATTTTCTTACTATTTGAGGGACAAGAACCCTGGAAATTTAAAGCAGATCTTTACCATGGCTCTGTAAATTGAGAAAAACATCAAAGTAGTTAGAAAACCTCCTAAGAGGGAGGGTGTTAAATTGATCAACCCAGAGAAGCCCCAATAAAGTAAGGTTGTGGATCTTGAGGAAGTTTTAAAGACTTTGGTCGAAGCTGTCAAAGAAATCTCTTACAAGCTAGCTAGGGTAGGGAAAGGAATTGGACAAGGTTCTCTAGGTTAGATATGCAACAAGGATAAGATAGATTTTCAAATCATCCTGGAAATGATCAGAGATATGATGACAGAGCTAAACGACCCATGGGAGCTAGACAACCCCAAGCTAGGGAAAATAGAGTAGTGCCTGATCCTTTAAATGTCAAAGTTGATGTTGTTGAAGAGAAAAATGAAATTTAAATGGTGTGACAAATGTTTCTTACCCCACCCGCCATGTGAAGTAGATTAGAAAGTTAAAGAAGTTGATGATGATGATAACACTTATGATGCTGCATGCATGGCTGATTTCTCTACAAGCTTACATTAAGGAGCAACTTCAACTGATGTAATAAGTGCAAGAACTGTTACAAGTTTTTTGGATTGCATTCACTGGGTACCTCTTCTTCCTCCTATTGGTATCTAAATATTTTCTCCCTTTCAAGATGATCAACAACATAGATTGAACATGGATTTTAGAGACAAATAGATTATAGTGTGTATCATTTTGTAGTTGGGGATGAGATCTAACTAGCCCTTTGTTACTTAGATTTGTGGAGAGATGGATAACACCTTTAAGATAATTTGACCTGTCCTCACTAATTTAGGTCATGCCTCTTTGACTAGGTTGAGAGGACGCTTAATGTAACCTCTGTTTGATGAAGGACATGGAGATATACTTCTTTTATACAAATTCTATAAAGAAAACCTTGGGAAAATATGGTCAATACTCCATGATTCTTAAGAGTTGTCACTTTTGAACGATGGAGATACTGTCAACACAAGGCTAAGGTTACTGAAAACATTAAGAAATTTGGATTGTTCTACATAATTTAGTAAGTAGATTTTTGTTCCTTTGTTGATATCAATGTTCATTAATGGCTATACATCTAGAACCAACCTGACATGATAGAAAATATTACACAGAAGAAAATAATAGGTTATCTCAGCTTGGTCTCTCAGGAAGATGACTTTCTCAAATTTTCCTCTTAAGAATTTAACCTCTGAGAATTCACAAGAGTATTCTCATTGCATTTATACATTTTACTTACTCAATTTACCCCCCAAAAGAGAAGAATATTTGAGGGACCTTTGCTTGTTACCAATTTTCCTCAAAAATTGATATTTAACAAATTCATATCCGAAAGCTGCCAGGTGGACCAATTATGAACTAATCACGTTTCTTTGGCCCTCAACTACTGACTAGGATGCCATGACAAAAAAAATTTGGGATACCTTCTAGTCATTATGATTATGTCATGTGAGAAATCCCCTTTTTAATCATTTTTCGAAGGCTCTGCACAGCTAGATCCGACAAATAATCCTTTTTTACTCTCGAGGTAACACCTTTTTCATCTTTTGCACCTGTAACTTTCATCATTTCATCCTTTTCCCTTTCTTTCTTCTACAACTATTTCTCTCACCCATCTCCTCTCGTAATTCCCATTTTTGCAAGTGCATGAGCAATTCCAACTTCAAAATATCGACCTTAAAAATCCTTGGACTCACAAATTATGTTCCGAATCCATCAAATGGCACTTTACAGATAGAGACAACAAGGAATTTCATCAAAGAACGTTGAAAAGAAGTGCATATTCACGTCTCTAGGAGTCTTAGAACAAAAATGGCAGAAAAATAGATGTAATGCACAGAAACCATTGATTCTACCCCCTTTTCCACTTTATATCATAGTCATCCACATGTTTCCTTGGCAGAACTACAAAGGAGAAGCACAGAGGCAAGTCCCAAAGAAGCACAGGCCTTCCTCGTGCCCTGGGCCAAAGAAAAATGCCTTTTGGCATTTGAAAAGTCTTAGTGTAGAAAGGATCCAGTGGAATCCTCCACATGTCTCAAAGGCACATTTTGAGATGGTCCCCAAAAATAGAGACCCCAAAAATGCATGGGCATAACATGTGGCATATCCCAACAGAGTTTCTTAAAAAGTTTAAAGTTTAGCGGAAGGTGCCATGTGTCTAGGGTCCAAAACATTTTTCTTTGGCCGTTGAAAAGTCCAAGCAAAGGGTAGAGTGAATGAAAACCTCCAAGTGTCCACCTGGTGCTTCTTTGAAATAAAGCCTAGGTTTTGGTCCCCAAACAGGCATGGTCCCTCCACGTGTCATAGGCGTTTCAAAATTACTTTGAAAATTTTAAGTATAAAGCGGATCAGATGCAAGCATCCACATGTTTCCCTGTCGTAATTGTTAAGGTGGGACCCTGAGGTGGATCCTCAAATGAACGCCAACCATCCATGTGTTAATGGTCTACCAAAACTCTACTAGTTGCATGAATTTTTTTTCTAATTCTAGGAAAGGTAGTGAAGACCTCCATGTGTCTCCCCGGCGCAACTCTAAGGCCAAACCAAAAGGTGAATTTTCAAATGAGTGTCGGCCATCCACGTGGAAAAACTTTGAGTCTGAGGTGAGCCTTATAATTTTCAAACTACCCCGCTGAGCTGCATCCAACCAAAAACGGCCATGCTTCCACTGATGCTGAGAAGTAAATTTGACCGGGAAAAATACACACGTCAAACCGTAAAATGTAGTAAAATTACCATTTGAGCCTAGAAATGAATCTATCTTCAAGGAAAAATAATTTATAAATGTTATAAGCATCAAATATTTTCCTCTGAGCTACATCCAATCATGTTTCCACAAGTATTTAGGACAAAAATGATAGGGACAACAAAACATGACTATGGAAAACAACGGGAAAAGAAAAACCTAAGTTTTACACCCAAGTTATAGAATCTTTTATATGGAATGAGGGACGAAAAATAAATCCTATATTTTTAAGTGATCCTCAACCAAGGAAGGGACTGATCATGGAAACCAAATGGAGGACAGATTTTTTATGCATCAATATGGGGAGATAAAGAAGACGACATAGCCCGCAAACTGAATAATTTAAAGGAAAAACGGGGCGAGACCAAATTGATCACCAAAATGAGGAAAATAAGTGGATAAATAAGGATATGTGTGGATGTCTGTGATCTAAACAGATCATCACTCAAAGATCACTACCCACTTCCATCAATGGAACAGATCTTACAGGTTGCACCTAGCTCTGAGAGATTTCCATTGCTCGATGGATACTCAGGATATAATCAGATAATAGTGAAAGAGGAAGATCAGTTCAAGACAACCTTCACCACAAAATGGGGCACATATGCTTAAAATAAGATGCCATTTGAACAATCAAATGCCAGAGCAACATTTCTGTGAGCTATAGACATGGCATTCAAAGGCCTAATCAACAATATTTTCCTGGTGTATCTAGATGATATCACCTTCTTCGTAAAGAATGTTACAGACCATCTCTTCCACCTCTGGTAGGTGTTTCAAAGGTGTAGAAAGTTTAGAGTATCACTGAACCCAAATAAGTGTGTTTCTAGATCATGAGGGGAAATTGATCAACCACATTGTCTCGAGAGAAGGGTTGACAATTGATCCTAAAAGGGTGGACACCATCCAAAAAATTCCATTGCCACAACATAAAAAATATCTCCAAAGCTTCTTAGGGAGGATAAACTTTGTTCACACATTTGTACACGATTTTTCCACTCTTGTGAAGCCTTTAAAAATGATGTTAAAGAATAGTCTTTCATTTAAATGGAAAGTAAAAGGAAAAGAGATTTTTAAGGCCATCAAGCTTGCAATATCACATGCTCCACCTCTTATTAACCCAGAATTCTCAAAATACTTCAAGTTATATGCTTTTGGAGGGTCAAACACCATCTCAACCATCTTGTTCTAGCCTAACGAGGAAGGTTCAGAACAACCAATAGCCTTCTTCATTCAGAGTTTGGAGGACTATGAGGTAAAATACTCTTTCAATGAAAAACATGTCCGTACTATTATTAAGAGCTTGAAAAAGTCCAGACACTTGGTCTCAAACAATAAGATTCAATTGCTAGTGTCCCATGCTAGTGTTAAGGATTCTCTCCTGAACAAGGACTTGAACAAGATGAGAGTAGGTTGGATCACTCAAGTAATGGAATATGACATTGACATCAAGGTCACCTAACTAGTTCAAGGTAAGGGTTTGTGTGAATATCCTACCTCTAAGCAACATGTTGAGTTAGTGGGTGGAAAAGAGGTTGTCCTATTTCTATAGAATGATCAAGATCAACTAGCTAATGATCCACTAGTTCCATGTTAGAATCAAGGCTTAGTGCATTATCTCCAAACTGGTTTCTGCCCTCCAGAATAGAAAACATAAAAGAGGAGATACTTTGCATTACAAGCCATCACATATGTGCCTTTTGGCAGAGTCTTGTTCAGGAATTATATCGATAGTGTCCTATTAAGATGCATTGGGATAGGAAAAATTGAGAGAGTTTTGCACGAGTTGCATGATGGAGAAGCAGGAGGTAACTTTTCCCCTTGAGTAACATCTCTCAAGATCATGAAAGTTGGTTATTATTGGCCTACAGTATTCAAGGACTACTACTCATGGGTCAAGTAGTGTAAAAAGTTTGCATTCTTCACAGGAAAGGAGAAGGTAGCAGCCCTGCCCCTTCATCCCATTTCAGTGGATAAGCCCTTCATGCAGTGGGGACTAGACTTCATTTGGGTGATTAACCCAAATTCAAGCCAAGGCCACATGTGGATACTTATTGCAATAGACTATTTCACCAAGTGGACTGAAGCAGTGGCACTACAAAGAAGCAAATGAATCCAACATCTTCAATTTCTATGAAGGAATAGCCACCAGGTTTGGAGTCCTGTCATTAGCAATCCGGCACTATGATAATTCTTCACCGGGAACTCCTCGTGCTATGATTATTTACTAATACACAGCCTTTAGTTTGGTGGACGTAATCTGGAAACAAAACAACAACATAACACAAGAATACCATTGACTATGATAAGACAGAATGACGAAAAATCTGAAATATCAAAATAAATTATAATATTAACATGAAACTGTTACAATCTCACCCATGAGATTCTTCAACAAGACTATGAGAGAAACTTTACAATTACACCTCTCGATGGCTTCTTCAACACACCTTTAACTGATGGCTTCCTTCGCACACTTCCTACAATATTTCTCACTACTTCTTTCTATGCTAAATGAGGGGGGTGGCCTCTCTATTTATAGAACTTCCAGGCTTATCCATCCTATCTCTAAGATAGGATAAGAAATCCACTCTGACGAATCATATTCCATACCTTAACTCTTATCTGTACATGTAAGCTTATCTGTTAAGATAAGATAAACCTTATCATTTTACATGGGTTCCACATTTTTAGAATTTTTACAAATAAAATACACAAAATATTTATGACCTCACTCCTTGTCCTTATTACCAATATAATATTTCTAATTCCTAATCATGTAGACCCTACTTCTCTAATTACCCAAACTTTGACATTTTAACATTACCGCACCACTTACGACAATATTTACTTTTTACAACATTCCTATTGTACTTTGACTGTTACCGTACTCCACATTATTGGCGGCACCGTACTGACAGCGCCGTTATCTTCTATCGGACGCTACTACTAATTACACTTAACAACATATATTAATGAAATGGAAATTTTGGAGGAAAATTTTAGTGTCGACATCTTCCCCCTTCCTAGCTTCTACTCCGTCCTCGGAGTAGACTATTCTGGTGCTTGGAAAATCTTCAACTTGTCGTGGTTGACCCATTTCGTAATGGGAGTGCCATCCAATTCCTCCAGTCGGTACGTACCATTTTCATGCACAGCTGCTATTTTGTAGGGCCCCATCCATTTGGAAGAAATTTTCTCTGTCTTCTTTTTTGTATCTGGAATCATATACTAGAACCAAGTCATTTGCTTGAAATGGAGACCACCGGATCTTTTGATCAAAGTTACTCCTTCTGCTTCATTTTCTTCTTATGGCTTGTATCCTTTGCTATTTCCCTCATTTCCTCTAGCAAATGAAGATGTACCACCTTTCTTTTACTGAATCACTTCATCCATCCTTTCATTTTCATAACTCTCACAGTGGGAATATCAAACTCAATAGGAAGAACTGGATCAATGCCATAGGCCACTGAAATGGGGAGTATCCTGTTGCTGACTTTGATGTTGCCCTATATGCCCACAATGCTGCATGAATCCTTTTATCCCATTTATGTACCTGTAAGGCTGCATCTTTGCTAGAATTTGACACAGCACAAAATTTGTTCGTTCCACCTGTCCATTTGTGCTTGGCTTGTATGTTGTTGCCTTCCTGTGCTTGATAGAAAACTTATTGACTAGGGCTTCTACCACCTCATTAATGAAGTGGCTTCCTTGATCTGTTACAATTTCTAATGGACAACCAAATCATGGTGACAATGCGTTCATATATGAACCGTTGCCACTTCAAGCCAGGAAGCTGCTTCAATGCCTAGTGTCTTTGCAACCCACTTAGGTTAAAATAATCTGTGGCAACTACAATAGACTTATTTTGGAACGTGATGTAGTTGGAAGGGGACCTACAATGTCTATTCCCCCATTTTTCAAAGGGGACCAAGGGGAAGAATAGGACATAATGGAGCCTGATGAAGGTCTTATTACGGTTACCATGTGTTGACAAATATCACGGGAGGTAGGGGGTAGTTATAGGTGGCGTTTTGGTACTGAGGAAAGTGAAGAGGGATGGTATTTTGTGGTGGGGAGGGAAGTGGGGCGTTGATGATAACCTGATGAGTGGGGTGGGGTGTGCGGGTGGGGGTTGTGGGAGGAGGCTTGGAATTGGGCGTGTTGTGGTGAGGAAGTGATGTTTAGCTTATGTTTAGGGAATTGAAAGTGGTCAGGCATGGTTTTATGGTGGGGCTTAGCACGTCTTACAATAAGTATAACAATCTTTAAAAAGAGTGGGCCAGTGATACCTGCATCCCAGATCCTTCTTGCTCGTAAGTTGGCCAGATAAGGTGCCCGACACATGTACTTGTGGAATTCTTCTAGCAGCTCCGTTCCTGATCACGTCCAACTGCCCTCTTGTACTGTCCATCCGGTCCTAGCAATAATCTCCATGCAGAATAGAATATGGACGCCTGGCTTGATAATCTTTCTTAGTTTTTTGCATCGGCACATCAGGAAACTTGAATTCCTTCAATAATTCCATATCTATGTATGCAAATGAGGTGGGGCCTCTCTATTTATAGAACTTCAGGCTTATCATCTATCTCTAAGATAGATAATAAATCCACTCTGACGAATCATAATTCCATACCTAACTCTTATCTGTACAATGTCAGCTTATCTGTTAAGATAAGATAAAACCTTATCATTTTACATGGTTCCACATTTTTAGAAGTTTTACAAATACAAATACACAAAATATTTATGACCTCACTCTTGTCCTGATTACCATATAATATTTCAATTCCTAATCATGTCGAACCCTACTTCTTCTCATTACCAAAAACTTTGACATTTTAACATTACCTACCGCACCACTTACGAGCCAATATTTACTTTTTACAACTTCCTATTGTACTTTGACTGTACGTACGCACACATTCTGGGCGCACCGTACTGACAGGCCGTTATCTCTATCGGACGCTACTACTAATTACACTTAACAACATATATTTATGAAATGGAAATTTTTGGAGGAAATTTTTAGTGTCGGACATCTTCCCCCTTCCTAGCTTCTACTCCGTCCTCGGAGTAGACTATCTGGTGCTTGGAAAATCTTCAACTTTGTCGTGGTTGACCCATTTCGTAATGGGAGTGCCATCCAATTCCTCCAGTCGGTACGTACCATTTTCATGACACAGCTGCTATTTTGTAGGGCCCCATCCATTTGGAAGAAATTTTCTCTGTCTTCTTTTTTTGTATCTGGAATCATATACTAGAACCAAGTCATTTGCTGAAATGGAGACCACCGGATCTTTGATCAAAGTACTCCTTCTGCTTCATTTTCTTCTTATGGCTTGTATCCTTTGCTATTTCCCTCATTTCCTCTAGCAAATGAAGATGTACCAACCTTTCTTTTACTGAATCACTTTCATCCATCCTTTCATTTTTCATAACTCTCACAGTGGGAATATCAAACTCAATAGGAAGAACTGGATCAATGCCATAGGCCAACTGAAATGGGGAGTATCCTGTTGCTGACTTTGATGTTGCCCTATATGCCCACAATGCTGCATGAATCCTTTTATCCCATTTATGTACCTGTAAGGCTGCATCTTTTGCTAGAATTTGACACAGCACAAAATTTGTTCGTTCCACCTGTCCATTTGTGCTTGGCTTGTATGTTGTTGCCTTCCTGTGCTTGATAGAAAACTTATTGACTAGGGCTTCTACCACCTCATTAATGAAGTGGCTTCCTTGATCTGTTACAATTTCTAATGGACAACCAAATCTGGTGACAATGCGTTCATATATGAACCTTGCCACTTCATCCATGGAAGCTGCTTTCAATGGCCTAGCTTCAACCCACTTGGTTTAAATAATCTGTGGCAACTACAATATACTTATTTTGACGTGATGTAGTTGGAAGTGGACCTACAATGTCTATTCCCCATTTTTCAAAGGGACCAAGGGGAAGAATAGGACATAATGGAGCTGATGAAGTCTTACGGTTACCATGTGTTTGACAAATATCACACGTCTTACAATAATTATAACAATCTTTAAAAAGAGTGGGCCAGTGATAACCTGCATCCAAGATCCTTCTTGCTGTAAGTTGTCCAGAGAAGTGCCCTCCACATGTACCATTGTGGAATTCTTCTAGCAGCTCCTTTCCTTGATCACGTCCAACTGCCCTCTTGTACTGTCCATCAGGTCCTATTCGAAATAATGCTCCATGCAGAATAGAATATGGACGACTGGCTTGAGTAATCTTTCTCTTAGTTTTTGCATCGGCACCATCAGGAAACTTGAATTCATTCAGATAATTCCAAATATCTATGTATTCACTAGGGATTTTGTCAAGGGAGAACAATGCTGCATCGGGAAAATCATCATCATCACAGGATGATCCTAAACCATCATAGGCTCGAGAGAGTGCATCTGCATTGACATGCTTCTTTCCTAGCCTATCTATAATATCAAATTCAAATTCTTGTAGCAAAATTATCCATCTTGCTATCCTCCCTGATGGGTTAGGCTTATTGACAATATATTTTAGAGCCTGATGATCCGTTACAACTATAAATTTCTACCCTAGTAAGTAATTTCTAAACTTCTTTACAGCAAAAATGATAGCCAGAGCCTCTTTTTCAGTTACAGTATAGTTTACCTCAGCACTGCTCATTTGTCTGCTCCCAAAGTAAATTGGATGTTCATTCCCATTTTCATCCTTTTGGCTCAGAGTACTACCTAGTGCTACATCTGAGGCATCAATGTACACAATGAATGGCTTGCTCCAATCTGGATTCTTCAAAACAGGTGAAGACACCAGGGCTTCCTTCAGTTGTCCAAAAGCTTCATGCGCCTTGTTTCCTGGTTCATAAGCAACATCCTTCTTCAAGAACTGGGTTAGTGGCTGTGCAATCTTTGAGAAATTCTTGATGAACCTTCTATAGTAACCCACATGGCCTAAAAATGATCTCAACTTACTTCTATTTATAGGAAATGGTAAATCTTTGATTTTTGAAACTTTATCAGGATCAGTACCAATACCATCTCTGGATACAACATGCCCTAACAAAACGCCTTTAGAACATCCAAAGACACACTTTGTAGGGTTTAGTGAGGCTTGTGCTTCATCTAACCTTTGAAATGCTGTCTCCATCTGGTGCAGGTGGTCCAACTTGCTCCCATAGATGCAAAAATCATTTAGAAATACTCTGATGAAGGTCCCAATGTAGGGTTCGAACACCCTATTCATTAAACGCTGGAATGTTGCTGGAGCATTACACAACCCAAAAGGCATAACTCTATAAGCAAACGTTCCCCAAGGAGTGGTGAACGTGGTCTTCAGCTGATCTTTCTCTGCTATACGAACTTGGTTGTAGCCGCTATATCCATCAGCAAAACTATAGCACTCCTGGCCAGCTACTTCATCCAAGATCTGATCTGAAAATGGAAGAGGGTAATGATCCTTCTTTGTTGCCTTATTGAGCTTCCTATAATCAACACAAATGCGTAGCTTCCCATTCTTTTTTATTGAGATCACAATGGGAGAAACCCATTCTGAATTCTCCATAGCAAATATGAATCCTGCATCAAGCAACTTATCTATTTCTTCTTTTACAGTCTTGGAAAAATTAGGATTCATTCTATATGGCATTTGCTTTATGGGCTTAGCACCATCTACCAGCTCAATACAATGTTCTACCCAACTTACTTGGCGGAGTTCCTTGTAATCAAAAGTGAATAGGTGTATGTACCTTCGAAAGAGCTGGAGGTAGGATTCTTTCTCACTCTCCATCACAGCATCACCAATCTTTATTTGTTGGAGACAATCATCAACTTCTTCTTCAGATAATTTTATGGGGTCATGAGTTGGTGTGACTGACAGGATATCCATGACTGAAACATCCACCTCGCTTTCTTCATCTTCAGTGTCCACTTCACTGGTACTAGAGTAATAAGAGGATGTCCAATCATCAGTTTCATCACTTGAATCCACAGGTTCTACTTTATGATGTCGAGGGATCACGTTTATCTTCACCCTCTCTCTACCACGTCCAAGTGTCATGAAACCTTCATTCCAGTAGTTTCTTGCATGAACTCTCCTTAGCCATGGTCTTCCCAGCAGCATTGGGTATGCAACAGTACCATTTTTCATCACCTGAAAGTCTACCACACATACCACACCCATAACAGATATTGCCACATTTGAAATTACACCTTCTGGTTTAGTTTTTCCCTTATTTAATGACCTTAACATAAGTGTTGAAGGGCGATCAATTTTTAACCCCAACATATTCATTACAGACTCAGTCATTACATTAACTGCAGCACCTCCATCAACTAAGACATCATGAATTGAAACACCATTACATAATACCTCAGCTTGTGGAGCATAGGGATCTGCCTCTGCCTCAAAAACAGGGACCTCAACCTCCTTCCTTCTTCGAGCATTGAGTCCACCTCGCAACTCCCGCCTCTTCTCAGAAGACATAGCCAAGAGTTGACCATATGTAATATTTGCAGGCCTTTTGGACAGATCTTCCAAGATGGAGTATGGTCCTTGCCCCTGTGAAATCAGAAAATCCTGCACACCCAACTTTCTTCTCCTATGTTTCTTACTAGTTTCTTCTTTCATCTTCTTAGGATCATTTCCATCTTGATTATCTTTTTCTTTCTTTCTTTTTGTTACAAACACATCTACTTCATTATTTCTGCTCTTATCTACTACATCAAAAGAATTCACAGGTGCTTTTCCTTTATCATTATCTCCCTTACTAGATGTAGAAGCTCTATCTGGACAATTATACTTATAATGACCCTTTTTATAACAACCATAACAAACAACTTCAGAAATATTTCTCTTTGGACCTCTATCTCCTCCCTGAGAACTAAATTCCTTTCCTTGAAGAAGATTAATAGTTAATTGACCCATCTTTTTGAGCAGATCTTCATACTCAGTAGATGTATTAGGAGAAATATTTGTGCTCACCGGGAGTGGTTGTGGATTCAGGACCAAAGGTGCTGGTGTAGGCTCTACTTTAGCAACAATTTCTTTGGGCTCCTCTTCCATGCTTTCTTCTTGCCTTCTTGCAATCTCCTTTGCTTGTTCAATGGTGGCTGGGCGGTCATACTTCACTCGTTTTCTGATCTCTGGCTTCATCCCAAGAATGAAGTGCTTACAGAGGAGATTATCCACGCCATTCATCAACCCATCTGCTAGTCCTTCCTTCCGGATCTGGGCATCGAGCTTCCTCCTTAGCTCTAGAACACGAGCATGATAATCCCTTATCTTCTCCTTCTCTCCTTGGGATAGCTTTGTGATCTCGATCATGAGATCTGCATATTTCTGTTGTTCACCAAATTCTTCAAGAAAACTTTCAGTTAATAAATCCCATGAATTTTTCACATTATCACCTAGTGTTTCAAACCACCTAAGTGCTGAACCATCCAAAAAGGTAGGAAAAAATTCAGTCCATTGTTCCCTTCTTATAAGGCCATTACAAATACAAGATCGTTTAAACTCTTGAATGAAAGAAGAAGCATCTTCATTAGATTGAGCTGAAAAAACAGGAATCTTTCCCATTTTCAAAAGTAACCACCGTGAAATACCAACCCACAAGTACAATTAACAAGACTTATGTGCACAAATAATTGGAATCACTATACTAGAAAGTGACTTTACACCTTTCTACAGTAAAATAGAAATGACCACGGTAAACTATGGTAAAACTTGACTTACTACGGTAAAAACTGACTTTACTGTGGTAAACACTATTCACGGTAAAAAGTGAAGTTACTGCGGTAAATACTATTCACGGTAAAAAGTGACTTTACTGCGGTAATTACTATTCCCAGCAAAAAGGACTTTACCAGGGTAACTACTATTCATGGCAAAAATGACTTTAACATGGTAACTACTATTCACGGTAAAAATGACTTTACCATGGTAACTACTATGCACAGTAAAAACAAGGTTACCCTCCAATTAATTTTTGCCTAAGTGGGAATATCTCTCCAGAAAATCCACCAACGAGGAATGGTCCCGGCAACGGAACCAAACTGTCATCAGCAATCCGGCACTATGATAATTCTTCACCGGGAACTCCTCGTGCTATGATTATTTACTAATGCACAGCCTTTAGTTTGGTGGACGTAATCTGGAAACAAAACAACAACATAACACAAGAATACCATTGACTATGATAAGACAGAATGACGAAAAATCTGAAATATCAAAGTAAATTATAATATTAACATGAAACTGTTACAATCTCACCCATGAGATTCTTCAACAAGACTATGGGAGAAACTTTACAATTACACCTCTCGATGGCTTCTTCAACACACCTTTAACTGATGGCTTCCTTCGCACACTTCCTACAATATTTCTCACTACTTCTTTCTATGCTAAATGAGGGGGGTGGCCTCTCTATTTATAGAACTTCCAGGCTTATCCATCCTATCTCTAAGATAGGATAAGAAATCCACTCTGACGAATCATATTCCATACCTTAACTCTTATCTGTACATGTAAGCTTATCTGTTAAGATAAGATAAACCTTATCATTTTACATGGGTTCCACATTTTTAGAATTTTTACAAATAAAATACACAAAATATTTATGACCTCACTCCTTGTCCTTATTACCAATATAATATTTCTAATTCCTAATCATGTAGACCCTACTTCTCTAATTACCCAAACTTTGACATTTTAACATTACCGGACCACTTACGACAAATATTTACTTTTTACAACATTCCTATTGTACTTTGACTATTACCGTACTCCACATTATTGGCGGCACCGTACTGACAGCGCCGTTATCTTCTATTGGACGCTACTACTAATTACACTTAACAACATATATTAATGAAATGGAAATTTTGGAGGAAAATTTTAGTGTCGACAGTCCCTGCCACCATTATATCAAATAATACATTGGCATTCCTTGGTACAAGAATCACTAAATGGGTAGTCAAGAATGGTGTGTACCTCATCACTTCATCAAACTATTACCCTCAAGGCTACAGCCAAGTAGAGTCCACAAATAAGAACCTGCTAAGGATTATTAGGAGGAATCTTGATGAAAATCGAAGAACTTGGCATATAAATCTCAAATTATCTCTATTGGGTGATAGGATCATATCCAAAAGGTCCACAAGTAGCTCCCCATACAAGCTTGTATATGGAAAAGAGGTAGTGCTGCCCATATCATTGGAGTTTCCCTCTTTGGAGCTCATGAAACAGTTAGACTTGGCTGAGTTTGAACCTATGGCAATCAGGTATGCAAAGCTGAAGGAAGTAGGAGAGGCAAGAGAGCATGCAATCGAGGTCATGGAGAAATATCAAGCATTGATCAAGAATACCTTTAATAAGAAATAAAGAAAAAGTCCCTTTCAAGAGGGGGACTTAGTTCTAAAATGGGATGCTGATCGGGAAAAACTAGGAAATCATTCCAAGTTTGAAGCCATTTGGAGTGGCCCTTATATGGTCACAAGATGTACAAGTAGCAATGCCTTCCGGCTGGCTAGATTGAACGGTGAAGAATTACAGATCCTAGTGAACAGGATCCACCTCAAACACTGCTACTAAAAGGAAAAATTCCTTGCCCCTATAAATATTAGCAGAGGACTTTAATTTCTCTAAGTGTGTATGCACATTTTTCTATTGTAGCATAGGTTTTATTTCCGTAAGTTCTCTGGAAACGTTTTGTTTCTCTAGGTTTACGTTGTTATACAGTTCAATGCATCTTTAGGTGAATGCACCATACCCTTCAGCATTTACATCAAGGTTACCCATGGTCACCAGGATAGTTGCTAATTTTATAATAGAGTAAACACAGAGCAACTAAAATCAAGTCTCGAAGGGCCCATTTCAAAAATATTCAGGGTCAGCTCTTGTTCCAACAACATCCAAGTGGCTCAGAGATCAGATTTCCAAGGTTCAGATCAAATCAGGCTCAAAAATATGACTCCATGCCAAATGGATGCTTCAGAAGGCAGCTGATCTTTTCATCTAGTAGGAATATGTCCCCTTTGAGTCACCAAATTGTTATCCAAAAAAAGCTAATGCTTATTTTTGGTTAACTACACCCGTTTTCCTTAATTTAGTGCTTCAATCCAATTTTTCAGATATTCTAAGCACTTAAGGTTTCCTGTAATTAATTCCATCAAGTGGGAAATTTCTTCCCCTTTCCAAAAATAAAAAGAAGTCCTTCTAACTCCTCATATTTTGCAAGTTATGAGCCGATAGGCCTTGGAAGGTATTTTTGCCCAAAGTGGACGGACGAGAGTTTTTAAAGATTTTTTCCAATGCGGAGAGGTAGGGAGGTGAGATATATTTAGAATTTTTGCCAAGTGGATAGTTGTAGTTGTAGGGCCATGTAGGAAAATTTTCCCAAGTGAATTTTGGACTGGCGGGTCTGTGGGGAGTTTTGGAACTTTTGCGCTTTTTGCAAATAAGGCGCAAAGTGAATTACGAGCCCGTACGCCCACGGGGGATCTTAAATCCAAATGAAGAAAAGTGCCTAAGGCCCACAAAGGGACATGTGTCCATGTTGAAAAGTCAAAGAGGGCCAGTGATTCGTCAGAGTCAGTTTAAACATTTTTCCCCAAGAAGGCATAAAGTGAAAAAATGAGCCGCACCTTCGATGATGCCCAAGCAGCCACATGTTAAGTCTAAATTGCATGTGAGTTGATGGGCCTTGGAGTGATTTTTTGCCTAAATGGAAAATGTGGACCATCGTGCCTAATTTTTTTATTTTTTTTGCCAAAATTGAATTGCGGGGTTGTGGGGTATTTTTTGCATTTTGGACTTTTCCTGCCAAAAGGCACAAAGTGAGTTTTGGGCCCATGGACCTGTTTTGCAAACTGGTTTTCTCCATTTTTGTACAGACCCAACTTGAAAATTTAAATTGACATATCTTTTGACCCAGTTCATGAAATTAAACAAATTTGGCACCGTTGGAAAGGTCTCAACCTCACCTACACCATGAAAACTTGAAACTTTAATTTCAAAGAGGTTTGGTGGGTGAAAAGTGGGGAAATGTATTCATATCATTAATATACAATCCGATTGTCCCCAACAACCAGATTATATTTGATTCGATCTACCACTCTCCCTTATTCAACACACTAAGCAGACACAAAGCAACAGACATGATAGATTTGGGGTGGATTTGTAGAGGCATTGATGGCCAGTAGCTGAGCTTCATTTAGTTTTCCCACCTCTCTCTCATTCTTCTCTCTGTGATGAATATATAAAAGAAGGGACACAACTCATTGTAAAGGGTTGGACATTTTCTTTTTTGCACCCTCCCTTCTCCTCTGGTCTGTAGACAAGTTCATGGAGTCCTCACCTCCCCATTCAAGTTATAATGCTAAGTTTTGCCTCTTGGCCACTATAATGTGTTGTATCGACTTTGGAGGAAGAATATATATCTGTGGATGATTTTCAACCCTTTCATATGTTTCATTGTTGCCTTCTGATATCTCATTATAGTTTTATTACATTTTCATGGTGTTATATTACATTTCTATGGTCTGTGTTAAATTGAAAAATGAGTGTCTAACATTCGTTTGGTGCATCACCTCGTTAACTTAGGTTTTACTTTATTGTATCTTCTCAACCCTATCTCCTTGGTAAGATAGAGTACGCTTAGAGTAGATCCTCTGCAATATTTCATTTTCATGCACCTCAACAGAGGAATAGGAACTATCCTTAATCCAAAGAGCTCTCTCAACTCACAAGGTCCCACACTTTGAGAGATTTTCCATGTTGTCCAATCACACTAAGAGTCTCAACTCATCTAGTTGCAGGAACTCATTAGTGCTGTGATTTTTACTAACAAGTATTATATAGTTGTCATCCCCCCTTTTGCATTTGATTGGAATAAGGTTATACTTTACCTTTTTTGGTCATCATTGTTGATATACATGGTTTTTGGCCCCTTTTGATCATTTGAGACATAGACTATGGTTACACTTTTAAAATTCAATTAAGTAATAATTTTCATTTTAAACATTGGGTTGGCCCCCTTGTGATGATGAATCACCCCTCCATATGCTTGGTCGGTGGCATCTAACCTAGGTTGAGTTAACTGTAACCCTGGTGGTTTGCTTTGAAAATTTGTGCCTTAATTCAACACATTGATTGGTGTCCCTTTTAATTTATAGTTGTTGATCTTTAACTCATGATTAGGGTTTCTGATTTGGCATTTAATGAGATAGTTTTTAATGTGACTATGGTGATTTGCGTTTAACTCTATACTGTGGGATCTCAGGCCGTCAATATTTGACTCATGGTTAGGGTTTCAACCCATCTATTAGAGTGGTTGGTGGCATTTGATCATGGTGGTTTGCATTGAATATTGTATCCATCTTCAACCCTCAATATTTACATAGATTGATCTCTGATCATTGATCCTTAACTCCTTGTTTAGTTAGATTGTACCGAGGTTAGCTGGTGAGTTGAAAAGTACCCAGGCTCCATCATTTGGTCATTCTTTTTTTCTCACTCCGAGTGGCAAAACCCTTGAAAATTTGTTTCAGGTCACCATTTGTTTATTTTAAGCTTGATTCTCTAACCAAATTGGTCTTCTAATCTCAGTTACATATGTATCTTTGTGGTTTTTACTTTGTTTTAGTTTTCTAAGCAAGGTAGTCATGGGTGTTTTCCGCCATTGTCGTGAACTTTGAGCTCCAAGTTATTCTACCATTCGACCTCTGTAGAAGATTTCATGTGATCTGAGCTTCCTTCTTCATTGTCTTCGAGGTGATCACCATTATTAGTTGTTTTGCAAGTATATTGAGAAGCCCTTATGCATATATCTTTTGTCTTTTTCTCTATTATGTACTTTCTAAGCAAGGTTGTTGTGGATGTTTGCCACCATGAGTGGTTATAGGTGAGATAACTTTCTCTTGCACATGTACACTTCTATTTTCATTTTCTTCCTTTGATATGTCATTGAAACTCTTGAAAATATTTATGGGTTCTATGATTTCTCTCTTTCTTGACTCCCGAGTTCGAAACTTTTCATGGACATGGATTTATTTCTTCATCATTCAGTTGCTCGAAAGATTTGATTGTTTGATTATAAACGGGGAGTTCTAGTCTATTACTCTGATTTATTGATACCCATTAATGGGTTTTTGGTCTCTGGACAGGAGCTATACCCTTCTCACTCTGATACTGCAACTTGAAACTGATTTCAAATGGAATAATGAATTTCTAAAATAATACAATACTTCTTTAGCTTGGATATGAATGTGTTTCTGATTCCAAGTTTGAAATTTTGTATTGTTGGCTCTATTGAATGGTGATAAACCAAAATCCTAGAAGTATCAACTTTTCTCACCTCTATTCTCTAACTTGATTATTCGGGTTCGAGTTATTGAGATTCTGATCTATTATTGTAAACCACTATATTTGGTTTCTATTTTGTTCACTATGTATTGTGCCTGAACAGAGTCACCATAATTTGATGCTTATTAGGGTTTCTATATATTTCCATATTTGGGTTCTAATTTGTATTGTGGGTACTCGTATTTTGCTGTGAAAAAGGCACCTTGGCCGCTATATTTAGAGCTGAAGTTAACATTTTTCTTTGATTTTTCTTTTGAATATTGTGGCAAGGGCTTTGACTACTAGCCCTGGGTATGCATGTGTCTATGATTCAAAGCTTGTTCTCGGTCAACTAATGAGCCTTTTCTGGAAAACCTAGATATTTTTAATTACGTTTTGTATTCCATCTTCTTTGTACTTACTGAATGACTTTGAATATCTCGTCCATGAACATTTTCTTGCACTCTATTTCCTTTTTTGAGATCCTTTGGGTTCCTTTTAAGAATGATCCTGAAGCATTTTTCATCTTGTTCTTCATTCTCTGGGACCCTATACCTTCATTTTTTTAATCTCTAAAAAACTGCTCTTGAGGCTAGTAATATTTTCTGAAAAGTTTAAATGCACTTCATACTATCTTAAGTTCTACTCTACTTGATTTGATTTGACCTTGGCCTTTTTTTGTTTGGATGAGTGTATCAGAGTCATCAAAAACTTCTCTCTTGAAGATGCTCACTTACTTTCTCTGTATATCCATAACAAAATGTTTCCAATCTTGTACCTAACCATTAAGTTTTAAAATCATTAAAACAATGCTTTTGGTATTCAAATTGTACCTATATGATTACCCTTTCTTAAAGCATGATTGTCTCAAAACTGGCTCTCATTCAATGTGTTGTAACTTTCCTTTTCAACTTACTCATCTAACCATGACTATCCTTCAAGTGCTGAATATGATATATCTTTTGTATAGAAGTTTCCCTTTCATTTAAGAAATTATAACTCCATGAATCCAATGTATCTTATTCTATTGAAGTGTTGCAATATTTTACTGTACCCGTAAAACAATGAATTATGCATTTAATCTTAGCTCTGAGGCTATACTATAGTATTTTGTGGACTTGATACTTGCTTTATTTAAAAACTGTACTTCTAGAATGGCTATACTTTGTAGGATTATCTTAAAACTTCATGTTATTTAGTTTTTAAGCTATAATGAATGCTTCAAATTACTTCAATTCGATGACTAAAAGTGTATTCCATTTCTTTTCTGTTTAAATACTACATTTGATCTTCATTACAAATTTAGTATGCATGTTGGAAAATTTAAAATGTCCATTTTACATGGCAAAGCCTTGTCAAAATTTTCCCGGATTTCTTTCTTTTATCCCCTTTTTTAAGGTGTAATATATGTATTTTCTGATTCAGAATACAAAATATATCACTTTTCTATTGAATTTGATTTTTTGTTGGAAATTGAAACATAATAGTTGTTAACTTGATCATGGCATGTTTTTCTGATTTTCTATATCACTTACTTGATTTACATACAACTTTTAAAGCATGTATTAGTTAAAAACAACATGATGGAAACTTGTAAATGTCAATTTTATAGAGTGAAGCCCCATCAAAATTTCCTCATAATCCTTTCTTATCTTGATTTAACTTCATCCTTTAAATTTTGATTCTTCTTCTTCAGTTGCAATCTGAAACATGTACTTTTGTTTTTAATTCCCTCCTCTATTCTATATTGCAACTTCTTTTGTCCCTAGAATAGTTACTGAACTTTGAGTTACATTCTTCTTTCATTCTAGCATGTACTTGTGACTCATCTGCTTCATGTACCATAGAATAGAAGTTATTGAACTCTGAAATCTTTATCTATAGTGAGGACTGTAAGATATGATTTATTTCTTCTTGGTTGCAATTCCCGATTCTTGCACACTTGAGAAAATAGTTAGAAAATATTTAGCATTTTTTTCCTCTCTTATGTCTATGTTGTTTACCTTTTCTTCTCTCTCCTTCTTTCTGAGTCAGTAAATCATGTATACTATTTGATCTTCAAGTAATCTATGTCTCCTGTTAGTAAGAGATCCATATGCACGAATTAGGATAGGATAGGAATATGGATTACCCCTGAGCTCTTAACTAATAGTTTCTCATTTCTCTTTTTAGGTATGGTGCTTTCAGTAATGAAGATGAAGAGGGAAGAAAATTGAAGATGAGGATGCATTAACCGAAGGATAAACCCCAAGGAAATGATGAGTTAACTCATACTCCTTTGTTTTCTCTTTCATGTATGTATACCTCTTATTTCAGTAGTTGTAATTTACTTTCAAGTTACAAACCATGGCTTGTGTGGGAACATTTTGAAATTCCTCATGAATAAAACATTGAATTGTGAAATTGAGTTGTGTATTTTTTTCTGCATTTCTACTTTCTGATATGGATTGTATGATGAACTAAACAACCCAATAGTATAATTGAATGTCTTAATCATAAAGGAAAGAACCTTAAAGAATACATGTAACATCTAATAATGAACTCTAATTTCTATAATATGCAGTCATGATTGCTTCTCCAACACCTAACACTTCATCTATTCTGAAATTCGGTGTCTTCATCAAGGAAACATTGTTGTCCTTCATAGCTTTTTGTTCTTTTGCTAAAGATAACATTAAATTGCAAGCTATGTGATCTATTATGTTTTGAAACAACAGACATAGCTGCAAATTTCATGTAATTATTAATTAATTCAATAGTAATAATATTGTTTGAAAGAACCTTCCCTAGCTTAGGTATACTTCACCCATGCTACTCGTCGTGATAAAATTTCAAGCTGGCCATTTTGCACAAGAGCAAAAATTGTGAATAGTAACCTGTCAGTTTTGTAAATTTTAAGGAAGAACTAAACTATGAATATCCTCTAGATCACACCTCCCTACTGAGAAATTTTTTTCGTACCAAATGTTTCCACCCTCAAAAAATTTCTAAATGATTGATTTCTTCATTTCTGGCTTCCCATCACTCGTATGAAGTATAATATCTTCCAATAACTTGTTATGTTACTCAAGTGAAAAACATCATTAGAAGAAAAATTCAACTTCTCACCTCAACTTATTATCATTGGTGGTTATCTCTCTCTATATGAGGTTATCACTCTTTATGTGAAGTTTTCTCTTACAATGGGGTTATTTCTTCCAATTATGGAGCATTATCTCCCAAAAAGTTGTCTCTTCCATTATGGATATATGTATTCAATTATACCGAAAATTATTTTATCTTTCAATTTTCATAGACTTGTTATCTTGTCGACACTAAAATTTTCCTCCATAATTTCTATTTCATTAATATATGTATTAGGAATAGGATGTTGTTAAGTATAATTAGTAGTAGCGTCTGATAGAAGATAACAACGTTGTCGGTATGACGCCGCTAATAATGTATAGTATCGGAACGGTCAAAGTATAATAGGAATGTGGTGGGAAAAAGTAAATATTTTTCGTAAGTGGTTCGGTAATGTTAAAATGTCAAAGTTAGGGTAAGTAGAGAAGTAGGGTCTACATGATTAGGAATTAGAAATATTATATTGGTAATAAGGACAAGGAGTGAGGTCATAAATATTTTGTGTATTTTATTTGTAAAAAGTCTAAAAATGTGGAACCCATGTGAAATGATAAGGTTTATCTTATCTTAAAAGATTAGCTTACATGTAAAGATAAGAGTTAAGGTATAGAATATGATTTATCAGAGTAGATTCCTTATCCTATCTTAGAGATAAGGTAGATAAGCCTAAAAGTTCTATAAATAGAGAGGCCACTCACCTCATCTATCATAGAAGGAAGTAGTGAGAAATATTGGATGAGTAAGTGTGTAAAGGAAGCCATCATTTCGAAGGTGTGTTAAAGAAGCCATTAAGAGGTGTAATTGTGAAATTTCTCCCATAGTTATTGTTGGAAGGCAAGTGGAGTTGGTAAAACTTAAAGTACCTCATGGGTGAGATTGTAACAATTTCATGTTGATAATATAATTTACACTTATATTTCAGACTTGTCATCATTCGTTTGTATCATAGTCTATGGTATTATTGTGTTATGTCTGTTATTATGTTTCGAGATTAATTCCACCAAACTAAAAGTTATGCATTAGTAAATAATCATAGCATGAGGAGTTCCCGGTGGAGAATTATCATAGTGCCGGATTGGTGATGATATTTTGGTTCCGTTGCCGAGACCATTCCTCATTGGTGGATTTTCTGGAGAGATATTCCCACTTAGTCAGAAATCATTTGGAGGGTAACCTTATTTTTACCGTGCATAGTAGTTACCATGGTAAAGTCACTTTTTACCATGAATAGTATTTACCACAGTAGCTTTATTTTTTACCATGAATAGTATTTACCACAGTAACTTCACTTTTTACCATGAATAGTGTTTACCATAGTAAAGTCAATTTTTACCACAGTAAGTCAAGTTTTACCATAGTTTACTGTGGTCATTCCTATTTTACTGTAGAAAGGTGTAAAGTCACTTTCTATTATAGTGATTCTAATTATTTGTTCACATAAGTATTTTTAATTGTACTTGTGGGTTGGTATTTCACTGTGGTTACTTTTAAAAATGGGGAAGATTCTTGTTTTTTCAGCCCAATCTAATGAATATGCTTCCTCTTTAATTCAAGAGTTTAAACGATCTTGTATTTGTAATGGCCTCATAAGAAGGGAACAATGGAGTGGATTTTTTCCTACCTTTTTATATGGTTCAGCCATTAGGTGGTTTGAAACACTAGATGATAATGTGAAAAACTCATGGGATTTATTAACTGAAATTTTTCTTGAAGAATTTGGTGAACAACAGAAATATGTAGATCTCATGATCGATATCACAAAGCTATCTCGAGGAGAGAAGGAAAAGAAGGGATTATCATGCTCATGTTCTAGAGCTAAGGAGGAAGCTCGATGCTCAGATTCGGAAGGAAGGATTAGTGGATGGGTTAATGAATGGCATGGATAATCTCCTCTGTAAGCACTTCATTCTTGGGATGAAACCAGAGATCAGAAAATGAGTGAAGTATGACCATGCAGTAACCCTCGAATAAGTAAAGGAGATTTCAAGAAGGCAAGAAGAAAGTATGGAAGAAGATCCCAAAGAAATTGTTGCTAAGGTAGAGCTTACACCAAAACCTTTGGTCCAGAATCCACAACCACTCTCGGTGAGCACAAATATTTCTCCTAGTACATCTACTCAGTATGAAGATTTGCTCAAGAATATGGGCCAGTTAACTATTAATCTTCTTCAAGGAAAATAATTTAGTTCTCAGGAGGAGATAAAGGTCCAAAAAGAAATATTTCTGAAGTTGTATGTTATGGTTGTCAGGGAGGAGATAAAGGAAAAGCACATGTGAATTCTTTTGATGTAGTAGATAGGAGCATAAATAATGAAGTAGATGTGTTTATAACAAAAAGAAAAAAATAAAAAGATAAACAAGATGGAAATGATCCTAAGAAGATGAAAGGAGAAACTTGTAAGAAACATAGGAGAAGAAAGTTGGTTGTGCAAGCTTTTATAATTTCATAGGGACAAGGACCATACTCCATCTTAGAAGATTTGTCCAAAAGTCCTGTAAATATTACATATGGTCAACTTTTGGCTGTCTTCTAAGAAGAGGCGGGAGCTATGAAGTGGACTCAATGCTTGACGAAGAAAGGAGATTGAGGTCCCTGTTTTTGATGCAGACGTGGATCCCTATGCTCCACAAGCTGAGGTATTATGTAATGGTATTTCAATTCATGATGTCTTAGTTGATGGAGGTGCTGTAATTAATGTAATGATTGAGTTTGTAATGAATATGTTGGGTTTAAAAATTTATCACCCCTCAACACTTATGTTAAGGTCGTTAAATAAGAGAAAAATTAAACCAGAAGGCGTTGTTTCAAATATGGTAATATCTATTATGGGTGTTTGTATGTGTGGTAGACTTTCAGGTGATGAAATATGGTACTGTTACATACCCAATGTTGTTGGGAAGGCCATGGCTAAGGATATTTCATGCAAGAAACTACTGGAATGAATTCTTCATGACCTTTGGATGTGACAGAGAGAGGGTGAAGATAAACATGATCCCTCGGCATCATAAGGAAAAACCTGTGGATTCAAGTGATGAAACTAATGATTAGACATCCTCTTATTACTCTAGTACCAGTGAAGTGGACACAGAAGAGGAAGAAAGTGGGGTTGATGTTTCAGTCATGGATATCCTTCCAGTCACACTGACTTATGAACCCATAAAAGTATCTGAAGAAGAAATTAATGATTGTCTCCAACAAATAAAGATTAGTGATGTTGTGATGGAGAGTGAAAAGGAATCCTACCTCCAACTCTTTTGAAGGTACATACACCTATTCACTTTTGATTACATGGAACTTCATCAAGTAAGTTGGGTAGAACATTCTATTCAGTTGGTAGATGGTGCTAAACCCATAAAGAAAATGCCATATAGAATGAATCCTAATTTTTCCAAGATTGTAAAAGAAGAAATAGATAAGTTGTTTGATGCAGGATTCATATTTGCTGTGGAGAATTCAGAATGGGATTATACCATTGTGATCTCAATAAAAAAGAATGGGAAACTACGCATTTTTGTTGATTACAAAAAGCTCAACAAGGCAACAAAGAAGGATCATTACCCTCTTCCATTCTAAGATCAGATCTTGGATGAAGTAGCTGGCCAGGAGTGCTATAGTTTTGTTGATGGATATAGCGGATATAACCAAGTCTGTATAGCAGAGAAAGATCAACTGAAGACCATGTTCACCACTCCTTGGGGAATATTTTCTTACAGAGTTATGCCTTTTGGGTTGTGTAATGCTCCAGTAGCATTCCAGGGTTTGATGAATAGGGTGTTTGAACCCTACATTGGAAGCTTCATCAGAGTATTTCTGGATTATTTTTTCAGCTATGGGAGCAAAATGGACCACCTGCACCAAATTGAGATAGCATTTCAAAGGTTAGATGAAGCACAAGCCTCACTAAACCTACAAAGTGTGTCTTTGGATGTTCTAAAGGTGTTTTGTTAGGGCATGTTGTATCCAGAGATGGTATTGGTATTAATCCTGATAAAGTTTCAAAAATCAAAGAGTTACCATTTCCTATGAATATAAGTAAGTTGAGATCATTTTTAGGCCATGCGGGTTACTATAAAAGGTTCATCAAGAATTTCTCAAATATTACACAGCCACTAACCCAGTTCTTGAAGAAGGATGTTACTTATGAACTAGGAAAGAAGGCACATGAAGCTTTTGAATAATTTAAGGAGGCTTTGGTGTCTTCACCGATTTTGAAGAATCCAGACTGGAGCAAGGCATTCATTGTGTATACTGATGCTTCAGATGCAGCGCTAGGAAGTACTCTAAGCCAAAATGATGAAAAATGGGAATGATCATCCATTTTACTTTGGGAGTAGACAAATGAGTAGTGCTGACGTAAATTATACTGTAACTAAAAAAGAGGCTCTAGCCATCATTTTTGTTGTAAAAAAATTTAGAAATTACTTACTAGGGCAGAAGTTTACATTTGTAACAGATCATTAGGCTCTAAAATATATTGTAAATAATCCTAACCCATCAGGGAGGATAACAAGATGGATAATTTTTCTACAAGAATTTTAATTTGATATTATAGATAGGTCGCGAAAGAAGCATGTCAATGGAGATGCACTCTCTCGAGCCTATGATGGTTTAGGTTCATTTTGTGATGATGATGATTTCCCAGATGCAGTATTGTTATCCCTTGACACAATCCCTAGTGAATACATAGATATTTGGAATTATCTAAATGAATTCAAGTTTCCTGATAGTGCTAATGCAAAGACTAAGAGGAAGATTACTCAAACTAGTGATCCATATTCTATTCTGCATGGAGTATTATTTCGAATAGGACCTGATGGAAATTACAAGAGAATAGTTGGACATGATCAAGGGAAGGAGCTGATAGAAGAATTCCACAATGCTACATGTGGAGAACACTTCTTTGGACAACTTATAGCAAGAAGGATCTTGGATGTAGGTTATCACTGGCCCACTTTTTTTAGAGATTGTTATAATTATTTTAAGACATGTGATATTTGTCAAACACATGGTAACGATAAGAATTCATCAACTCCATTATTCCCTATTCTTCCACTTCGTCCCTTTGAAAAGTGGGGAATAGATATTTTAGATCCACTTCCAACTACCCCACACCAAAATAAGTATATTGTAGTTACCACAAATTATTTAACTAAGTGGGTTGAAGCTAGGCCATTGAAAACAACTTCCATGGATGAAGCGGCAAGGTTCATATATGAACGCATTGTCACCAGATTTGGTTGTCCATTAGAAATTGTAACAAATCAAGGAAGCCATTTCATTAATGAGGTGGTAAAGGCCCTAGTAAACAATTTTTCTATTAAGCACAAGAAGAAAAAAACTTACAAACCAAACACAAATTAACAAGTGGAGTGAACAAATTATGTATTATGCCAAATCCTAGCAAAAGATGTAGCTTTGTAGGTACATAAGTGAGATAAAAGGATTGATGCAGCATTGTGGGCATATAGGGAAACATCAAAATCAGCAACAAGATACTCCCCATTTCAATTTTCTTATGGTATTGATCCAGTTCTTCCTATTGAGTTTGATATTCCCACTGTGAGAGTTATGAAAAATGAAAGGATGGATGAAAGTGATTCAGTAAAGGAAAGGTTAGTACATCTTCATTTGCTAGAGGAAATGAAGGAAATAGCCAAAGATACAAGCTATAAGAAGAAAATGAAATAGAATGAGTACTTTGATCAAAAGATTCATTGGTCTCAATTTCATGTGAATGAATTGATTCTAGTATATGATTCCAGATACAAAAAAAGAAGGTAGAGAATTTTTTTTTCCCAAATGGATGGGGCCCTACAAAATAGCAGTTGTACATTAAAATGCTAAATATCGATTAGAGGAATTAGATAGCACTCCCATTACGAAATGGGTCAACCATGACAAGTTGAAGATTTTTCGAGCACCAGAATAGTCTACAACAAGGACGGAGTATAAGCTAGGAAGGGGTAAGATGTCAACACTAAAATTTTCCTCAGTAATTTCTATTTCATTAATGTATGTATTAGGAATAGGATGTTGTTAAGTATAATTAGTAGTAGTGTCTGATAGAAGATAATGACATTGTCGGTACGATGCCACCAATAATGTATAGTACAGTAATAGTCAAAGTACAATAGGAATGTTGTAGTAAAAAGTAAATATTTTTCGTAAGTGGTTCGGTAATTTTAAAATGTCAAAGTTAGGGTAAGTAAAGAAGTAGGGTCTACATGATTAGGAATTAGAAATATTATATTGGTAATAAGAACAAGAAGTGAGGTCATAAATATTTTGTGTATTTTATTTGTAAAAAGTTTAAAAATGTGGAACCCATGTGAAATGATAAGGTTTATCTTATCTTAAAAGATAAGCTTACATGTAAAGATAAGAGTTAAGGTATGGAATATGATTCATCAAAGTAGATTTTTTATCCTATCTTAGAGATAAGGTGGATAAACCTAAAATTTCTCTAAATAGAGAGGCCACCCCCTCATTTAGCATAGAAGGAAGTAGTGAGAAATATTGTATGAGTAAGTGTGTAAAGGAAGCCATCATTTCGAAGGTGTGTTAAAGAAGCCATTAAGAGGTGTAATTATGAAATTTCTCCCATAGTTATTGTTGGAAGGCAAGTGGAGCTGGTAACACTTAAAGTACCTCATGGGTGAGATTGTAACAATTTCATGTTGATAATATAATTTACACTTATATTTCAGATTTGTCATCATTCTTTTGTATCATAGTCTATGGTATTCTTGTGTTATGTATGTTGTTGTTATTCCATATTACTTCCACCAAACTAAAAGTTGTGCATTAGTAAATAATCATAGCACAAGGAATTCCTGGTGGAGAATTATCATAGTGTCGGATTGGTGATGTCATTCCCAAATTGGAACTTGTTACTAGGAAGTGAAGAAATTTCTCAAACTCCTTATCTCTATCATATGACCCTCTGTACTCATGTTGTATTTTTCTCTTCTAGAAATTTTTCCTTATCCATAACCATTCTAGAGGCTAGAAGGGATTGATTATATTCTCCTTGTTTTTATCATAAGTAGATATTAAATCATGCACTTTGGGTATATTTCTCTTTCCTGATCACATACCACTATTCATATGATTCCTAAGTGAGAAAAGTACCAATGATTTTGGCCTCTTTGATTTCTTTCTGGTTTTCTTCTTGTTTGACACACCCTTTTTTCCCAGTATGACCTTCAACAGTTAAGTGTTTCTTATTGTGGACGCCAAATCCTAGCCATTATGCCAGCATCTAGGAGCCCCCATTCCATATGGGTGCCCCCCGACCTCTTTGTTTCTTTTTTGCATATTTTGGGTCCTTTCTAGCTATTAGGCATCTTATTTTTTAATTTTTTTTAATTTTTAGTGGTTAATTATGAAATTCAAAACAAGGGAATCATATAAATACAAAGATATGTGACCATAAAAAGGGACCAAACACTAAGCATCTATTACTATCACCTAAGGTTGCATCCAAAGGCATCTCAAGAGCATATGAGAATCCATTTAACATCCATTCAAGGAAAAAGGGAGTGCATTCTTTTGCACACACTTCACAGGAGGGGAACTTAACTTTTCCATGCACATAAGATCCACCTAGGGCACATTTCTACACACACACAAATGTAGAACTACATGGAGTCTGAAATGTAGTGCAACGCTCGGATTGAAAGTTCACTTAGTTGGGTGACTATCGGGGTCAGTCCAACTCCTCATTTATATCTTTTTCATTTTAGGATTTGATTTGTTTTAGGGTTTTATAAGTACGCTTTCTATTTGCAGGTTACAGGAGAATCTTGCAAACATAGTGTGACATACAGGCAATCAACATTGAAGGGCAACAATATAGAAGTGACACAGTAAAAATCATTTTCTTAGGTTTTGAGCATTCACGGGCACCCAACAGTGGTCTGTATCTCCCAAGAACCCCTAACCTGATTTAGGAGGCCCAGTCACATCATTTTTGACACTCGCATAATTTTTTAGGCTCGTTTAAGATAATTTTTCCTCCTATTCCATCATTTTTACATCTTAGTACAACTTTAGGATTATTGAGAAATCATCTAAGTATCTCATCCCTTTTTTTGCACTTAGGGTTTCAAATTTATCATCTTAATTTCTTGTGTCAAATCTATAATACATTGCTTTATCATCTTAGTGCATCTGTACAATTAGAATTTAAGATATATTTATTTCAATATTTGTTAAATCATTTTTTAAAACCCATCGTTTAATCACAACCTTCTTTCTATAGTTTTATTCTTATGCCCATCACCCGTAGTTTTCGTTTTAGGTATTTTGAGCATCTCAAGCTTTGTCATTCTTTCTAGAGGGTTTCTAAATCAATGGATGAAATTAATAATCCATTTGGTAACTCTCAAGAAGTTCATATCGAAATAATTGAATCATATAATAATAAGACACAAATGTTGGTCAAGAGCAATCAGACAAGCTCACTAATTTTCATCAATATTTTCATGATAATCCTTCTCATCTTTTTCATATACTTCATGCTCTGATTGATGATAAAAACTCTCATGATGCTTCTTCATCACCTCTTTTCTGTTCTTACTTGGCTGTCATGGCTTCTACCCAACCCCTTCATATTTTTTAATCTATTCCCACTACTACTGCTTGCATCATTCAACCAAATTTTTCTCATGCATAAGTTCCCGATGCTTATATGAAAAAACCTAATTTAACTTTTTTATATCAGGATTTGTAAACTCAAATTCTTCAACTTTAATTGGCCACTTCTTGCGGATCTCCATCTCTGGATTCCTCATTTCTCTTTCATAATCTTGTTACACCCGCAATTTCCTTGAGAATCTCTAGTCATTTCATGTAGAATGTCTAGATTATGTGGATGAGCACACTTTACTAGAAAATATCTTTCCACGCATTCTTCAAGATTGTTCAATGTGTTTGTTCTATGACCTACATGTCCACTTGGTAATGTATTTTATGCATTTAGAATATGATTTTATCACTCATTTATCTATTAATATTACCTCTAAGATACTTTATGCTCAGCTCATGTAATTTAAACAAGGATGTAACAAACATATAGCAGTTTATGTCTTTTGATATAAGAACAACTTAGCTAAGACATCTAATGTGATTAGGAACTCTGAAATCCAAGATTTATTTGACAAAATTCTATTACCACCTCTCCAGGAGAGTGTTATCATTAGTAAATCTCAATCGTTTGATCATTTATGTCATACTCTTAAGCTACAGGAAACTAAACTATTATCTATGGGAAACCTTTTAAGCCTCATGAGAAAGCTTCATCTTCTATGCGTGTTCAAAGAATATCAACTTTCAAGCCATCTAATAAACCTACCGAATATAAGATATTATCAACACTATATCTAATCCAAAAAAGCTTCAATGGCAAGAGTCTAAGCATACGTTTACTAAATTTCCTCATGCTCCACATATTTTATTGCCACAAACTCATTGAGAGAAATATAATTATGATTCCTCCTCCATTCATTTTGGATCCATCTCATCCTAAAGGTTATAATTAACATGAAAACTTTAAATGCGATTGTCATTAATGCATTGGGAATTCTACAGATCGATGTTTCAAAATTCAAAATCTTATTTAATATCTTATCGAAAATAATGTAATTGAGTTTCTTGAGCCTATGGTTTCTGTGTCAGTCAATGATAATAAAAACCTCAATATATTCAACAATCTTCTTCTGAAACATGATAAACAAGTGGGTGACTATTCAACCAACCATACATATCGTGTGGTACCATCATTTTTCATTGGGGGATCTTGATTTTATAGTTGGTCAAAATGAGGCATCTCTATAGGTCATTTATTTCTCTAATCATGATTATCATGCTACCTTATCTTCTAATCGTTTACACATCAGTGCTTTGATAAGATCGATTTCTATAAATAACATTCTGGTTAATACATCATTTTTTGTAAGCACATGTTCTATTTCACTTCTTGTTACTTTCGGTTATCCAATTTCATAAATTTAATATTCGGCTTCCAAAATCATATGGTTATATCAAGCTTCCAGTTATATTTGGTCCTCTCACTATGATTGTGCCTTTCCTTGTGGCACCTAACGTCAGATATTGTGACATTATCTTAGTTCTTCCCTGGATATGTAATAGTCAAGCTATCATTTCCATGAATCACATATGTCTAAATTTCATTCACAACAAGCAAGTCATTACCATTAATAGAGTTTTCTCATCCACACCCTAGACGCATCATCCACTTTTGGTTTTCGTTGCACTCGCTATAGCATCTAGGTCCTTAAGACCGCTCAAATCTAAAGCACGATATACTTTTAACTCACCTATTTACATTTGACCTACTTGTTATCATCAGTTTATTATTCCGTCACATCAGTCTAGCTCCACCACTCAGACAGTTCCTTCACATATGTATACATCACCTCGAAAGTCTCCTTCATCTAGATGCACATCATCTCATCGGTCTCCTTCATCTAGATGCACATCACCTTGTCAATCTCCTTCATCTAGGTGTAAATCACCTTCTCATTCTCCTTCATCTAGTCACAGATCACCTCATCAGTTTACTTCATCTAGGTGCACATCACCTCATCAGTCTCCTCTATGTGGTTCCACCTCACCTACGCAATATCCATCCTATTAGTGTTCACCACCTTGAATTCCTTTGCATGTACATCATCAATCCCAATCATCGCCACCTTTATAACATCCTCAAATATATTTTTCTCCCCATCCATCAGGTGGAGCACCGTCTCACTTAAATTTTTATCTTGTGCATACTCATACACATGGAGGGAATCACACATAATCTCCCACCTAGTATCATCATGTGTATTAGATTTGAATTAATTCACTTCAAACTTCGCATTTAGTATAAATCTGCATTCTACGTATCTTTATAAACATGTATCTTCATTACCCGATGGCACACTCTTGTGCTACACTTCACAGTTTACGATTGAGGGCTCACTACATTCATGAACTTCACGTTATACACACTACACATTTCACACTTAGCGCATTCACGATACATATTTCTCGTGCACATTCATCACAACAATTATCAATGACGTAATCTAGTTCCACAATTCATACTTGACTATTGAGGTTCTAAATCTAAAATGAACCTCATCATGGTCACTCACTCTCTAGACTCTATGCTTTATGCTTTATCGATCATATATTTCTAGCATGAAATTCAAACCTATTCAAACCAATGACGCACTCTTGTTCTATGGTTAATTCTTGAATACTAAGGGGGAATTTATAAATGAAGCTCATATCATTCATAATCATACAAATTTTCTCGTGGGACCTGCTTCTTCTATTCCGTTCACACTTAGTGCATACTACATATCTTAGTTGCATATTATTCATGTTTACTTATACTCTCATGTACACTTTTCTTACTACGTTTGACAAATATTTTGTATGTCATTATCTTTTCTATATACACATGCGTGTTCACTTGCCTTCTAATTTTGAATGAAAACTTTACATAGATCATTACACATAGTACATATTCTTAGAACTATACTTCTTACTAGTCCCACAATGGCTCCTGGGGGCATCCATTTTTGTACACATCACAGGTGTTGTTGTTTTTTTTGTATAATGTTTTCGTATTCATACAAGTAGATTTCTATCTCATATCATACACGTTGTGACATACTTTATATCTTTCTAAGATGCTAATGTGTGCTTCATGTGAAACATTTGTCTTACAGGAACTATTCATTACCATGGTTGTCTACTACATGTCAAAGTTTGTCATTGTTTTCCTTTTTCTACCATTTTTTGTTGGTCATTCCCTTTGTCTTATGTACACACCATATGCTTTTAGATGCTTTTTCCAAGATTGTCTTATGACATCATGAGTGATGTCCCATGTTTCTAACATGATTTTCACATTCGACATTGTTTTCTTGCTTGTTATCTTATATATTGCCTTCTATATGTGTATTTGGCTTGTTTGCGCTAGCACGTGTCTCTTAGCCACTTTTTTGCATGTTCCTTAGTATCTATTTAGCATATTTCCCCTTGCAGGGCATCATTATCAGTTTAAGCATTTAGTCCACTCTTTGGGCCACATACTCCTTACAATGTCGTGTCCACCCCAAACGAGGGGGGGAATCATTGCATGAAAAATTCACCCCATATAGTATTTTATAGTTATAGTACAACACAATTCAATACCAAATTAGCACTGTCTAAATTCTCAGAAACTTCACACAATTTCACTTCAGTCTTCAGTTCACCACAGACACCAGGTACCAGTACTAGAAAGTAGCACCTAAGAACCCCTGACCCTTCCTAAGTTCCTATGACCAGGGGAAGTTAAAGCATTTTTCTCACAACATAATAATTTACATCAGTCTACACAAGACTTTTCTCATTACAGGCACAATTTTGTAGCAATCAACATGCATGCATTTTATCTTCTTTTCTACTCACGTTAGATCGAACTGGATCAAATTTTATAACACCATATACCATGGTGTTTACATCATCAGGAAGTAGCCAAAGGATGGATAATAACACTATACCTTTCTCCCTACACTTTTATGTAGTAACGGGAGATCGCCCAAAAAAAACTCGCATTTGGCATGAGATTTCCTAAAAAACTTGTTCTTAGCATGAGATCACCCAAGAAACTCATTCTTATATAGTATTTTCAAGATCATCTTTATTCTTTTCACTTATCATGGATCATATGCACAAATTTCTTTTCACATCTTTACATTCTTGTTACTTGTTTGGATAAAACATTCATATACACATATTTGACTACAAGAACAAATTGATATATTCGAGCATCAAACAAAATCAACAAAAAGTACAAATTGATATATTCACACATGTTTTCACTCCTAGGGTCACTTCCTGTTCTCTAGCTTCCACACTTCATATTATCGACTTCACGATTTTTATTATCTCCTCAGCATGATTTTACCATCGATCTATATGGATGATATGTACAAATCTCTTATATGCTTTATGTTATCAAGAATTTTATTCACAACATAAAGTGGGGGAAAATGTAGACACTAAATCTCGCACTTTGGGTATATTTCTAGGTCCTCGTCAAATATGACTATTCATATGATTCCTAAGCGAGAAAAGTACTAATTGATCATTGTCTTTGGCACCGTTTATTTCTTTTTGGTTTCCTTCTTGTTCTTACACACCTTATTTCCTAGTGTGAACTTTGACACTTAATTTTTTCTAAGTTTGGATACCAGCACCTAGGCACCCCCATCCCCTCTGGGAACCCCCAACCTCTTTATATCTTCCTCTCATATTTTGGTTATTTTTAGCTATTGTGGATCTGATTTCTTGGTGGTAATAATTTTAGTGGTTAATTACAAAATTCAAACATGGGAATCATATAAAATAAAAAGATATATTACCACATTAAGCGTCTATTACTATTACCTAAGTTGCACCTAAAGGCAATTAAAGAGCATCAAAGCATCCATTCAAGGGATAAGGGAATGCATTCTTCTTTATACACTTCATATGAGGGGAAGTTAATTTTTCCATGCAAACATGTATCTATATCTTCTACATGTAGCTATTGCTTGTTATCAAGTGCAACTTGCATAAGAGCCGCCTAAGAAATGATTCTACACACATGCGTGCGTGTGCGTGCATAGAAATACATGGAGTCTAAAATGTAGTGCAGTTCCTAGATCATAAGTTCACATAGATAGGTGACCACCGTGGTCAATTTGAATCCCCATTTTCATCTTTTTATTTATAGGATTTGATGTGTTTTGGGGTTTTTCAGGTGCTCTTTCTCTTTGCAAGTTATAGGCAAATCTTGCAGACTTAGTATGATATATAGGAAATCAATAGCGAAGGGAAGTGACATATAAGTGACACTGTAAAAATATATTTTTTGAGGTTCTCAATAGTCCTCGGGCACCCAATAGTGGTCTACAGCACCTAGGTGCCCTTGACCATATGCAGGCGCCCCAGTCCCAACACTTTTGACGCTCACACGATGATTTGGGCTCAGTTAAAATAGTTTTCCTTCATGTTCTATCATTTTTCCATGTCTACAAAACTTTGAGATTATTACAAAAGTAGCTAAGTATCTCATCGCTTCTCTTGCACTTAGGGTTTTAACTTTACTATCGTACTTGCTTGTGTAAAATTTTTACTTCATTGCTTTATCATCTTACTGGGTCTCTGTAATTAATATTTAACATATAATTATTTCATTATTTTTTAAATACACATCCTTATCCTAAGATATAAATACACTTATAGAATTTTCCCATCAACGGGGTCTTATTTTGAATTATAAATAGGGATGGATTTTTGATAATCTTCCATTCCAAACATTGTCTAATTTAGGGTCTTAAAAACGTGCATTTAAATCATCATACATGTATTACAAATACATTTTCAAAGGGTAGGAAAGAATACCAACATACATTTATAAAACAAAAACACTTATTATATACATTAAAGAGTGATATGGGTAATCTCTTTACCGCTACTATCACTTCTATAAGAAAGGTAATAAAACATGGTAATTTCAACATGTATATGAGAAGGAAAATAAAGTGACACAAATTTTATATAATTTCTTCTACTGACTCTTCTCAACTAGATATCTCCTCTGATTTCTACCTCTACATTTAACTCCAATAATGAGTTAGTTTCCTTCATAACTGAAAAAAATTTAAATTTGAATAGGAGGTGTAAAATTTAAACATGCAAAACAAATTTAAGCTATGTAAATGTGCTATAGATAAAGAAAAGTAATGTCTTACTGACCCATTTTCATGAATTCTCCTCTATCATTTTTCATTGGATGAACCAGTTTTCAACAGGGGATTGGCTTGCTAATTTTTCTTCCACTTTTTATACAACTAATTTGAGGGTGGATTTTCCAACATTTCACAATCACGTGCCAACTCATCTAAAAATGAGAACAATACTTTTTTATATTCCCCATACATTTTTTAGGAGAGTAATCTTTATTAACCCTTCTTTATAAGGATTTCCTCTTCCAACACGTGGTGACACAATGACTACATAATCCATAAAAAATTGAGTGGAAATGAGTACAATTTTTTTTTTATCTAACCATCCTTCCCATACTCGAAGTGAACATCATAGTATTTGCCTTGCCTAAACTTTCTAGTACTTTTATTTGTGCAAGATTGCTAAGGGGGCCCCATTATATCTACTCATTTGAAATCTCCACCATATTTAGAATGCATTTCCTTCCTTATCATTTTCTCACTCACACAATCACTTTTTGAGCCCTACCCACTAATCAAACCAACAACATCCTCATTAGTATGATGGAAAAATAAATATTGACTTTATCTTAAATAGGTATTTTTTTCTATTTTTAGTTGTATATAATATTGTCTTGAAGCATGTCTAGCATCAGCTATTTTTTATCATTCCCCAACTTCACTCTTACCATTGTAATATCTAAAAATTACACAGGAATTTTTTTCCCCTACCTATATGGGATTCGTAATACCTTGGCCATTTAATCCAAGGACCTTTACATAAAAAACCATCCTATTTAGTAATTTTGATCCAATAGCTTTATTATGATTCTCAAATTTACCAAAATCAACATACGATTCATGATACAAGGAAAGTAAACATGGTTATTTAGTTAGAGTGGATACCTATGAGGTTTGTACATATATGGTAGAGGGTATTCCCTTAATGTATTTTTATATTTCCTCCACTTTCTCATTAGTTTGATATATTTTCAAGATCGTATTCTACGCTTGCGATTCAAATCGCAATGTTTCCATGAAACCCAAATGGTTTCTCCTTGGTTTTTAAATATCTCTTCAAGATCCTGATTTTCATCCTCCAAGGAATGACATCTTCTTCTTATCTTAGAGAATTTTCTTAGAATATCGACGTTAATGTTTTCTAGATCCAAAATTTTTAGATCATTTCTACTGTTTATCTTATTGTAACATTTATCCAGCTACAAACTAAACCCAATGCAATAATCTCAAGTGTACAATTGTTATAAAATCTTCAAAAATCCTTCTCTAGTAAAAAACTTGATTCGAAAATGGAAAAAATATAATGTGAATTAGATTATATTTTTTGGGGGTACCTAATTAAAATATCTCAAATTAACATACTACATTAAATTTGGCATGCAAAAACTCTGAAATGGTATTGTAATCAACAAATTAAACTCATACACCTAATTCCACAATCATTCCTTTAAATTCTCTATTTTCCTATAAAACATGTAATTACATATAAATTGACATATAAACTATTAAATTGGATCAAAAATGATTAAAAATAGAAAAATAAAGGAAATTAGAGATAAATACTCCAAAATTGTCAATAGAGGTCATCTGTGAGGGACTCTGTCTGTGGGTTCGTCAATAATACAAATAGATCACGTTAATGACATAAAAATAAACACAAAATTCTTACATCAATCTCCAAAAAATTAAAATAAGGTATGTAAGTTTCTCAAAACACCTCTAGAAAGTCTCCACAACTAGATCTTGTTTTTACAATGTCGTCTTCCTACACAAAACAATCTCTACCTATATTTTTACTCTCTAAAAAGGTATATTATCTCTCTTATACAACAAAAAAATCTCCATAATGGGAAAATGTATATTTTTATGACACTACTATATCATCCCTACATTAAAATATTACATAAAAACGTAAAAGCAATCCTTCTAATGGGATTTCTCTCCTTCAATAAGGGCGTATCACTTACAAAATCCTACAAAAGGTCATCTTCAAGTACCAACTAACTCCGTTTATCATTTTTAAAACATGTATGGTTTATTGGAAATGAAATATCTTTTTGGCCCAAGTGGGTAGAGTAAATTTTAAATAGGTTTATCCCACATTTGTCATGGGTTGAACTATATGATCCTTTGAATGCATCATCAGTGGTGTAGACATATGTGTTTTCATAAATGTATTTTCTTGGTTTTTTGTATCTTACCTAACTCACCGCCTAACTTATCATATACATCTCTACGAATGTGGATTTTGAGCTCACCTCAGGCACTAGTTTCTTGAATATTTTATTGACACCTTTCTCTCGCTAGTGAGTTGGAATGTTCAAAGATTATATTGACTTCGCATGTAGCTCATCATGGTAGTATGTTAATCTTTTCCTCAAATCACTTGTTTTTCTAATTTATCTTTGTGGTGATTTTTTCCTATTGAGTTAGTATAATGAGTTGTCTCTAAGTTTTCTTGCCAAGTCGGATTCAAAATTTTGACAATAATTAATACCTAGTCCCACATGCACCAAAAGGTGGACCTCACTGAGGTATATATGCAAAATCACATGTAATATGATGTGAAGAAAGGTGACAAGGCCCCCCTCCTTAAAAATAGTTGAATCCAAAAAAAATTGGGTCCCAAAGGAATACCATGTGCGACCCACCTTTCCCATAAAATACTGGAGTCTAAATCCATCAATTTTATCATAAAAACTGTACCATTTATTACACTCACATTTTTCTATTATTTTTATTCTAACCATGCCACATCAAATTTTTGGAACATGCACTTATGTTTTTCTAATTGGAGGGAAATTTAGCATGTTGGCTATTCTGTAGATGTGTTGTTATTGATTCCAACCCCATTTATTGTAAAGGGTGTCATGATTGCAGTATAATTCTTCATGAAATGTTATTAAAGTTTCACACATGAATGTTGTGTGGTTTGGTGAGTTCATTGTTGTCCTGGAGCATGGTTGAGTATGGTGATTCATAGTATGAGGTATCCCAAGATTTTTGGAGTGTTTCATGAAATCATACATGGTCCTAATGATATTTCATGTGTTTCTATGGGTTATCTTGATGTCAGAAAGGTCATGTACTCATGGGTTATCATGGTTGATTCAGGTCATTCCATGTTTGTTCCTAGCCCTAGAGCATGCAAAATGGTATGGAGTTGTAATGCCCACTTCCCTTCAACACTAAATGAACCATGAGTATCGTTTCCAATTGTTTATAATCGTAAACATGACTGATGTGTTCTAGTTGGCATGTAAATAAAAGGTGCGGACATGAGGATTTCTATTGTGTTTTGGTTATTATTATTATTACCTTGACTCAATGTCGTACTATGGACCTTGATGGTAATTTAAGGATATGATAATGATGATCTAGAATAGTTACCTTGTTACAACTGATTGTTATGTCATTACTATTGTTGTATTGTTTAGGCTCTGGTCACTCTTTATTGGATCCCTAGACCTTGATATTGTAATAAAAATTAGACATTTCTAGATGGACATTGATACACTCATTTTACTTATTGGATAGACAGTACATACATGTTATACTTGTGACATGATGTGACTATTGCAGTAAATTTATATGCTTGATTCCTATATCAGTATTCATTATGTTCTAACTGTTACTACTATATGGATGTATTAGACGTGAATTACGGATATTTCTAGATGATTGTTGATGTTGTGATCTTAGTGCAAATTGATGGATTGTTATAATCGAAATGTTAGAAAATTACACAATTGGTGAATTACTTGATTCTAACATTGGTTTAATTAGGATATTCAATTATGTAAATTGTTATGTATACATGCATGTGTTTTATTATTTCGACGTCATTAATATGGCCACAAGGCCAGAAAGGTATTGGTGGATTTTGCAGGAAATTATATCACAACAAACTACGGGGGATAGGAGACCAACAACGAAGGAATGTGGGGTATTGGCAATAGGTCACCATGGCAACTCGTGTATTTGTATGTTGTGTATTGTTGTTGATTGTTGGAGGTCCCCATTGGGGGGTGACCTCAATAGTGACCTTGGGTAAGTTTGTGATTTTGTCTTGTTGATTTTATTTTATTTGTAAGTTTTGTATTTTTATTAGTATGTGGAGTCACTTTATTATCATTGTTTAACACCCCTCTTAAGTTAATTAAAATTGTTTAACTAGTGTTAATTATGATGTGACAAAAGGGGGGAATAAATGTGAGTTGGTAGCTTTAATATGTGTATGGGATGAGAATGAATTAAATGGGTTTGAAGTAGTGTGTACTCAATCTCTCATGTGAAATTCGGATTTTGACTTTCTAGGCCATTTTGGTGACTTGTGGGACAAGTTAAGCTTGTCCCACACCTCTTAAAGTGACCCACCCACTAGGCCTATGATGTGAGGGACTTATTTTAGGTCCTATTTTGTGTTTTTATGGAGGAAAAGAGCATTTATGTGCACTTTTCTTACATGGGTATTTAATTTTGTCCTTAAGGGGTGTGGGTTGGGTTGAGTGTGTAAGAGAGTGGTCTTTTCCCCAACCACCAATTTATTATGCTTTGGGGTTTGGGTTTGACCTTGGTGATGTGGATTAGAGGAGAGATGATGTGGCATCCTACATGGAGCCACCTCACCCCTCTTTCCATCTTTTCTATTTATTTCATTTTTGTGTGAGGATTTGGAGGATACTTACTTCATTTTTTTTGTGGAATTCTTGGGAATTTTTGGAGATCTTGCTTGAAGAATGGTGATTTGAGCTTGGAATGGATGGTGCTTGCTTAGGGGTTTTGGAAGGCTTGGAACTTGTTTGTGCTTGATCCTCTTAAATTGGAAGGTAGATCTTCACTCTTGTATTTACTTTGTTATTTTGTTGCACTCATATGTGTGGATGATGGTTGTTGTATTGCTTATGATTGTGGGAAATATATTTGATCCTTAGGTTGTGGGAGAAATGGAAATGGGGGTAAAACTTGAGGGAGGCATAAGAGAAATGTTATTGGGTATTTAGGAGGGAGTTGGGTTGGGATGTCCACCTTGTTGATAAATATGATTTTGTGCTTTATCTTGTTATTTTCTTGAGGGAGGCATAAGAGTGAGGGAGGCATAAGAGTGGGTTTTTTTCTTGAGGGAGGCATAAGAGTGGTGTATCTTCTTGGAGGGAGGCATAAGAGTGTTGTGTGTATTGTGATGGAATTTTTTGGAGGCTCATAGGTGGACACCCAAACCCTTGGGAGGCATAAGAAGAACCCCCATGTTCCTTTCTCCTCCATGGCTTTATCATGAAGCCTTTGTGTTTTGCTATTTGTTGGTTGGTTGTAAAGAAATTGGTATTGTGTTATTTCATTGTTTTGTCTTGATTGAATGTGTGTGTGGAAGCCATTTTGGAGTTGCCATGGTTGTCTAAATATCCCTCATTTCTTCCTTGTTGGGGCTCGGGGGCCAATGAGGAAGAAGGCTTCTCTCCCTCATTGGATATTTTGGTTGGGTGGAGAGTGTTGCCTACTCCCCCATTTTGTTGTGTGCATGACTTGATGAAGATGGTGATCTCAATGGAGAAAGTTCTCTTATTGGAGAAATACATGTTTAGTTGCACCTTGTATCATTATGATTCTTCTACTTGTAAATTGTATCAATGGTTTTTGGATGTAATTTCATTCATTCTTGGAAATGGTTTATTATGGCTTGCATTCCTTTATCAAAATGGAAACCTTGTAGTTACTTTGAAATGCAAATAAAGGTCCTTTAAGTATGAATGTTATTTAAGATGCATGAAAAGGGAGTGTTGATCATTTTGGCATTACTAACAATCTTGTTTGAATGAGATAAATTTCATCTAGGTATGTTTATTATCCTCTTATTCAAATGATGTAAACAAAATATATATATATATATATATATATAGATGGAATGGTTTTCATAATATAATTTCCTTCTTGTGGCAATAGGATTTGACTTAAGTAAATAAATGAACCACAACTAATTATATCATTAAGATGGTTATATAAATGAAATTGGAAGTGATAAATTGTTTAAATTTGATAAATGCCCAAAATTTTACTCTACCATATTTACCTTCGTGTATGCAAATTGTACCCATATGAATTTTATAATTTCAAATTTATTCTTCCACACAAATTTGCAAAACCTACCATATTAATGGTAAACATAATTAATAAATTAATACATATTATTAATGTAAATTAAATACATGTTAATCACATATATTGATTTTATTATAAATTTATAAAATCAATGTGATCATATAATTAATAAATATTAATAGTCACAAAATATTAACAGATATTAATAAATATATATAAATGTAAATACTCATTATATTTATATATGAATTATTACCTATTAATAATAAATAAATAAATATAGATATATATTAAAACAATAAAAGTTGTTTGAATCGGCTAAGTGGGAAAGTCCTTGTTTTAATAAATAAAACAAAATAAAAGTGTTTTAACTAAATTCGGTTGGGAGCATTTTCTTAAAGAAAAGTTATAAGACATAATATATGTATTATATGGGTGGGCCGTATGGCCTTCTAAAGTCATTTTTTTTAAAAAAATATTAAATAAATAAAGTGGGTGGGATTTTTCCCCACCCCCAAATGTATTCATTTACCCTATCAAAAAGGGCTACAACCATTCCATTACCAGGCCGCATATCCAATTAGTTGCAGGTCACGGTTTTATTTTTGTACAGTTCACTTCTTTATATATTCTAGCCGAACACCATTTAAAATGAGTATATATATATATATATATATATATATATATATATATATATCAATCATATTTGCATATTAAACATTCAATTATCAGCCGCATATCCAATTAGTTGCAGGTCATTTAACAGTTCATGGGTATGTACAAGATAAGGAAATATATTAAATAAATGGGTATAAATACATATATATTTGTAAAACATATATATGTATTTACATATATATTCACACATTTAAATGGTATATTTACAAAGTGATTATTTTCGGGCCTACAACCCAAATAAATTTCTTGTATAAATCAGAATAAAATGGGTAAATACCCACAACCTGATTTGGGTAATTTCTTTACAAATGATGTGCAAATAAAAAAAAATGTATGGAAAACCCTAAGAGAGGGAATGCAAAACAAATCCCCCTATGGTGAATAGCCATCCTTGACCTTGGAACATTATTCCTTGACTTTCGTCCATGGCTCCCTCTTCTTGCCTTCTTCCTTAACCTGCAAGTGAAACAAAGAAAATGAGAGAATATGTTTAAGAAATGAATTTATGAGATCTCATAAGGATTTCTAGGGTTCTTTTAGACAACCTAGATCTAATGGCTTAGATAGATTAGATCCAATGGTGTAGGATGAACCCTACATCACTTAAGTGATGGGGTATTTAGGTGGGAATGAAATAAATAAAAAGATGTGTGTAATGTTAAATGGGGGTCTAAGGGGATAATTGAATTTATTATATTATGCATGTCTTTAACTTTGCAAGATTATTATCATTTTCTAATTTAATTTAAATTTGATATTGGACTTTTAAATAGAAAATTAAAATGGGATTAATGGAGTTAAATAGTGAAAAGCTAAATGAGGATTATTTAAATAAAATTTTGGAGTATTGTTGGTGAATGAATATAAATCGTAATATTGATTTTGATTATTGGGGAAATCTTAATTGCTCGATAATTATTTCCTGATGCCTTGTAGTTGTTTAAAATTTTATAATCCGGATTAGAGTAAATCTTAGCTAATGCCATGTAACCAAAAAAAAAATCCCATAATTTTCATAGTTTGTTGCTAGGTTTATCGTGCGTTCTTGTTGAGAAAAATGTGGGCGTTACATTAGTAGTGATTACCAGCAGCTGTCTGCAAAATCTAGAACAGGTTCTACCATATGGCCTGATGATGAGGTTGATTCAAGAGGCAATCCAAGAGAAAGCAGCTCAAAATAGGTCGACCAAGCGCACCCATCAACAGGGTGGGAGTTCTGGGGCAACACAAAGTCAAGCTAATGACTGCAATGTCCCAGTCTTCTGTTCAATTCCACAAATGATACCAAGAGGCAGAGTGCCGAGTTGACAATGAAGAACTATAATGCCCAGTTGAGAGTTGATCAAGTGAGATGTGCAGATGACAATGTAAGGAACCTGATTAGGATTGATGTGGAGGATCCAACATCTGACAAAGATATCATCTACCAAAGTCTCAAGTAACATTCATCCCTATCAGGGCAGACAAGTGATGCTTAACATTGTTCCTGTTGTCCAAAATGTGGGCTCTGTTATGTACTCCTCTAGTAATGCTAACTTATCTCCTTTTTATCCTAAGTATGCTTTAGGAGCTAATGGCATGTCTGTTTTCCTGACTTACTGCATATGTAGAGCCATTACATGTACCTGCTACTATTTGATTGATTCCTATGAAGGTCATGATTGGATGTTATAGCAGGCCGATCCTCACATTTCCATCAACTGGACCTCATAGTAGCATGTGGTCATATGTCTGACCCTACCTCAAAATTCTTGTCTCTACAAGAAGTCCAGTCCCTGGGATCAAAGTCAATCTCCCAAAGGACCTGTTCATACACCCAAAAACACCAGAAACAATGAGCCCAATAAAAATGTGGGTAATCTTGTATTGATGACCAAGTATGTTTCAGGGTAATGGTGATGAATTTCCATTCAATGGTATAAGCTGGCCTCCAATTATCCACACTAGCGTCGAACAAAGGAGTTTTGGTAACCATGAGTTCCAAATCCCAATACTTTAGTGAATGCATTGTCCGGCTCACTACCTATGTTAGGAGAAACAAATGAATGTATGAGGTCAGTTGTAGCTTAATAATGTATTACCAGCAGCTTTGATACATTTCAAAATCTTGATACAGGTTCTACTGTATGGCCCAATGAAGAAGCTTATTCAAGAGGCAATCCAAAGCAAGCAGCTCAAGCTGTTTTGCTGAGCATTGCTAGGTATGTTTTGGCTACTGCAGGACAAGACCTGTATTTGTTGAATGTTAATGGACTTGATTAAGGCATGCTCACAAATGGAATCTTGAATTGCCATGATAAATATTCAACTAGATAGTGAGGAGGGTTGAAGTTCCCATCCATTCGCCCTAATTTTTAGTCCGTTTAGCTGCCCACAACATGATGGACTGCCCCTGAGCCGACTGCAGGATGGTAAAGAGGGTGCCCAAGAACAAAACTTGCCCTGGTGAAGCAAAGCAAAATGTAATAGGTGCAGACCAGCAGGACCAGCATCCTCTTGCAGTTATACCATCAATGGGATCCAGTTTTGTTAAGGATATTAAAATGTGATATAATGGTCACATGCCATATTTTATCACATCATGATTATGTATTTCTTTCTTTCAAATTCATGCAATCAGGGTGTTAGAAACAACTAGTTTGATGAAGGCAATTAGCTACTATCAACAAGAAAACGGAAGTAAAAACATACCTTTATGTAAATTGTTGACCATTCATGATTTTCTACCATGTTTGTTTGTCTATATACTTGTGTGAACATAATATAAGATGCAGCTTTCCTAAAAAAATATTTTTAGTTTAAGGAGATTTCTATGTAATTCTAATGTAAGCATTACGAAGACTGCCTGCCCATGTTAAAATTGTACTTGGATAGGCTGACCTTCATGGGTCATATGTGACAAAACATTCTAAAGCATGAAATTCGCGGAGGCTCGTGAAGGTGTATTGGTACAAGTTATCATGATTTACCAGCAGAAGTTGGTGTCTGTGATTGCTGGAAGAGTGCCTTTTGAAGCAAGTTGAGTCTCGAAAACGATTCCAAGGCGATGGCTTGTCAAATATGTATGCAGGAGGATATTGTAACCCATATGATGACTTTGAATCATCCCAAGTATAACAGGGAAAGGTTTTGAAGTCTGTTGTCAGATGCAATATGCCATAGTTTAATCCAGAGATTGAGAACCTGTGGTAATTAAGGGTTTAGTGAAAATAAAATTCCAAGAAAACATAGAGAGAAAGTAGAATAAGGTGTGCTTGAGAGAGAGTTTGAAGATGAATTTACAACTAAACTTTGGGATCACTATCAATTGTGATATCAGAATATTTTCCTTGGAAATAATTCTTCAAATATATTATCATGATTCATATTCATAGGAGTCTCTTGTTATGAGTCATATCAAAAAACGTTTAGGAGTTGATTCTCTTTATGGGATTAGTGCCCCAATAAATAAATCTCTTCTGATGTGTAATATTAATTTCAGTCCTTTGTTCTGCATAGTATCAGCAAATTTTTAGGGTTTTGTTTTCATTATGTGGTTGATGCCTCAGTAAACAAATATTTTAGGATGTGTAATATTCTTTAAATTCCTTTCTTTAAGTAATTTAAGCAATAGTTTCAGTGAGTTTTCTTCCCCTTAAGGGTTCCCACTTATATCTGATGTCTTGCATTCTCTCTCTTGATTATTACACATGTGATTTTTTATTGCACATATAATAATTTTATAGGGTTATGTATATTGAATGGTTAAGTTGAATTATGAATCTAAGAAAGATAAAATGAATTTAAAATGATTGTATCACTGATTCAGCCCCCCCTCTCAGTCATTATGGTTTCAACAATTAGTATCAGAGTAGGTCCTTGAGAAGAAATTTTCAACACTTGAAGAAGATCCTACTAAAGAAAAGGTATGACATATTTCATGGCTCAAGTTGAATAGAATCCTTTGGTCAGGTTGCGGGATTTCTTAACACCATTGGGGTTTGATCTTTGGAAAGATGTTCTTGGTGTTTGCACTCCTCTTTCTAGTATAAATCATGAGATGATTATGGAAGGTGTGAAATCATCGCCTATGTATTAATTTTGAAGATTTTTATCCTATGAGCGATGATGAAGAAGAGATATAAGTTTATTCTGCTATATGTGGCCTAAGAGATGAGGATGGTGAAGCTGAAAATTTCCAAGTTGTTGATTGTTAAGGTATGCTTGATTCTTATAATCCTAAAAAATGGATGAAAGTGATGATTGTGACCTAGAATTAAAGGAAGCATGAACTTTGAAGCCTTATCTTTGGTGACTAGGTATGAAATGACTCAAGTGTAAAATGAAGTAGATATATATTTTCATAAGGAGGAAATTAGTTCAGATGAGAAATGCAGAGTTTCCATAGAAAAATACGTGGCTTGCATAACATGGCGTTCAGAATAGAGAAATTCATATATATATATATAGGATATAACATATATATATAAGTACATTAATATTCATTTTTAAAAGTATGGTTTTGGCCCTCTAAAAACTAGGCCTTGTGAAAAAAAGTGAGGCCACGAGTTTAAGTTTGAGGTTTTCAAATGAGAGGTTAGGGCAAGAAAAAGTGAATAAAATAAAAATCATAAGGATTTTTAGGGAAATATAGATCCAAGGGCACTAATAGATTGAATTGTAGGGTTGGGAATGAATCCTACAATATTTTAAGTGATGCGAATTTTCGTGGGAATGGGCATAAATAAAATGTGTGGGTAACTGGTTAATGGGACCACTTAGAGGGTTAGTACCAAGTTGTGAACCCTTGTTATTTCGGAGTAATACATGAATATTATTGTTCATGGTTATTTCGAAAATGATCTGAAAATCAAGATTAAATTAATTAAAAATAAAATGTTTAGTAAATATAGTAAATGATGGGCATGGATGATAAAGTTAATAAATGAAATAGATTTAGACCTACTTAGGAATTGATTAACTAAAGAAGAATTTGAATGGGTAAAGCAATTTGATTAAATTAGCTATGATTTAAATAAAAAATAAGTGGAACCTTAGAAGAGGGTTGGATTCCAAAATGATTTTACATTAAATTAAACATATTTAATTATTAATTTTAATTTTGGTTACCTTATGAATGTCTAGGAATTATTCAACATAAAATTATTTTATGAAATTTAATGTTTATCAACCTTGAGACCTTGTTTTAAATAAAAATATTTACAGTAATTTTCTTAAGTAATTAATGAGTTTTGTCCTAGTTTTTGTGTGTCATTTTTGAGGGTGTTACAAGGTCCTTGAGAAGAAAATTTCAACACTTGAAGGAGATCCTACTGAAGTACATGTATGGCATATTGTATGGCTGAAGTTGAAGAGAATATTTTTGTCATGTTGAGTGATTTCTTAAAACCCTCGGGGTTTGATATTTGGCAAGATGTTCTTGATGTTTGCACTCCTTTTTCTATTCAAACTCACGAGATGACTATTGAAGGTTTCAAATCATCCCTATGTAGTAATTTTTAAGCATTTTTTCCTATTGGAAATGATGATGAAGATGATGAAGATGAGATCTAAGTTTATTATGTTATATGTGGCCCAAGAGATGAGGATGGTGAAGCTGAAAAATGTCCAAGGTGTTGATTTTTAAGGTATGTTTGATGCTTGTAATCCTAAAAAAATGGATGAAACTGATGATGGTGACCTAGAATAAATGGAAGCATGTTTTTAATCCTTATCTTTTGTGACTAGGTATTAAATGACTCAAGGGTATCATGAAGTAGAGATATATTTTCATAAGGAGGAAATCACTGCGGTCATGAAAAAAATAAGTGAAGATGATAGCTCTGAAATTGTTGGCATTTCAAGTATAAGAGCACTTTTAGGGTTTGAAGTCAAATAGGGTTTTAAATTCTCAAGAAAGGGGCTAGTTAATAATTAATCACTTCATCCAGAAGGGTTTGTTTGTATACTAATTGAATACTCTTTCTTGCTCAAGAAAAGAGATCATAGGACATTTGATAAGTGGAAAACAAGAATCATGTTGAATACCTCATTCAAACCTCTATAATCATCCCTGAGCTAGTAGATCATATTGTTTCCACTCTTTCTCCATCTCTTGTCATTCATAAGGTCTTCCTGAGTCAAGGTATGTGTCTATTCATCAAATCTTGTCTTTGAAACATGTAAGGTTTGAGCGAAATAATTTGAAGTTATGCTAAGATTCATGTCAAGTTCAGAAAATTGTTTTAAGGTCTCAAGTAGCCATGGTGTCTTACTCACCCCAAGAGGAGTTTAGTTGATTCATCAAGGTATGTTTGAAAAGTAAAAATAATTGTTTTCAGATGATTATATTGTTATGTTGTATTAGTTTAGGTATGTGGTTGACAAGTTAACATCCCATCTATATAAAGTGGCTTAGATATTCATATTTTACCTTAATAAGACCTTAAAAACTATGTTATTCCATAAAATATCATTTAAGAAGAGACTAAAATTTAGTAGTAAGGTATTTTGTCTAGTCCTAGGTGTTTAGATTCATCAAAGGACTTCATGAAGATACCTACAAAGTGTAAGAAATGTATTTAGTGAAGGAGATGAATATTTATTTGTTTTTAGGTCAACTGTTCATGTCAAAAGAGTGTTCAAGTTGTGTAAGCTTTTTTTGGAGCTTCAAAATGAAATCATGATATTTTAAGTGTGATATTGGTTCCTTAAGGGTGTTTATACATGGTCAAGTCATTGTCACTATGTAAAAGAATCTAGGCTCTCTGAGTATGTCTTTCAAGATGGTTTTAAGTTCATAAGATGATCCCACGTGTTTCATATCATGGTATAGTATTTGATGTATATTAGGTATCAATTTTGTGTTACGAAGAAGAAATCGCAGTCTACATAACTGATTTTTTCATAATATGTACTTTAGACCATGAAATCTTGATGTGCTTTGTGTCAAGAATGTGTGAGTACATTTGAAGATCTAAAGTAGTGTTTCTAAGTTGTCACAAGTATACTATGATATCATGAAGTCATACATACATATATAATTCTCTGAGATTGACTCAATCAAGGATGAGATTTTCCTTAAAGGTGTACTACATGTGTGTCTCAGTAAGATTGATAATGGTCTGCTACAACCATCAAATGTAATGTGTCAAGTTGATAAGAGAAAATAAGTACTTTTTGTTGTGTTCGAATGATTGAAAAGAGTTTTGATATTGTTAAATATGAGAAATAAAGTGCTACAAGTATGTAAATTTATATTATGGAATGGGACTTGTCCTGTATACTTTCTGAAGAAAATTTTGTGTTGTGACTTAATAGAGTAAGCTTGAAGTCAAGAAAAATTAAGTGTTGGAATATATTCATTAAGAAGTTTGTTTATGAAGGTCAAGATAACATATGTTGTAAGATTTGTAGTAGATTCTTAGTATCATGATGTTCAGGGTATTCACAAGATATTGAAATAAGTATCTATAATATTTTTTCTTGAAGTCCTTCTCTTTGTGTTTGAAAGGTCTTGTCAACTGCAATTTATCATAACAATCATGTTATTAGGATTAATTGAAGGATTTGGTACAATAACTCTTGCAAGAATATGGAACTCTACAGGGGGTTTAAATGATGTCTACATGTTGTAAGTACAAAATTAAATTGACATCTAACAGTGTATATGGCTAGGTCAAGGGTTTGATCCGTGAAACCCTAATGTTATATCCAAGACACGAAAGATGTTTCAAACATGTAAGGATTTGGGTTTGTAGCTTGAGAAAGGTGATTTGCAAGAGATATCTATCTCAGTGGACTGTGACTATGATTTCTATAGTGGTTATTTTAAAGGATATATGAGAAACATCATAAGGGTTTTTGAGCTCCATTATATCCTAAAGGATTTTTTAATGGTTTTGAAAGGCTTGAAAATGTTCCTAGATGCATGTGACATGGTCAAGTTCCATTGCAAAGTCTGATAAATTCGTATAATGTGTCCTCCAGCTGGTAACCATTGTGTCAAAGTCTATTATCAGGGTTGACAGTGAATGAGAAGTGAATTTTGATCTAAGGAAAGGCCTAGCAGAGATAGAGTTCCAAGGTAAAGAGATCATGATGTGTGTTATTCTCGGTGTGTTTATGCATGAATGTTACTGAAGAATCAAGGAAATATTTTGTCAAAGGTTCATTTGAAGTTATGTGATAGTTTTAATAGTATTGTTGTTTGTTACATAATCTATTGCAACAATTCATTAATGTACCTTAGGTGTGAAAGGATTAAAGGGTGTCTTTGAGTCTAAAAGTGATTATGTCGACATTCCAAGACTGGTAAAGGCTCTATAATACTTAAATGTTGATAATCCTAGGAATATAAAGGTGTACAAGAGTTAACAAGTTATGAGGGCCATGTAAAGAATGTTTCATGGAAACGAATAGATGAAGTATGGGTCTCTATAGGTATGCAGGTAGAAAATGATCTCAAATGTTCTTTCTTGCTTCAAGCATCAATGTTTTCATCAATAAAAGTCTGAAAGTGATCTTTAGATGAAAAGAAAATTATTAATATTTTGGCACAAGGTTGTGAGTTTTTATCTCTATCTAAGAGTTCCTGTGAGGTATTCTTTGTGTGACTGACAAGAGTTAAGTATGATTCATTCAATAATATCATGAAATTAAGTTATCGATATTAAATGAAATGGTATCTTACATCATGATTGATGTCCTAAAAAAATGTGCTTTCTTCAAAGATGAACTATGCATGAGCTCAAGTGTATTAGGTTAAGAGGTTAGAGTTTTAAATAATGATTCCTGAAGGTAAAGATGAAGAGCTCAATACCGTAGTAGATTAAATAGAGAAAAGTGTGCTATGAGTATAACAGATGTGTAGATGGTTGAACTATGGTTCTTGTAAAGATCCTTGAAGCTGAGTGGAAAAGGGAAATGCTTAAAAAAGGTATACAAATATGGCAAGGCACGGCTTAATTGAGCAATGTATAGTTGAGAAAGTTTGGATGATGATACATTAATAGGAAATGCATGATTACATTCATATAGATGGTATTAATCTAGAAGCTTCCTTAGTCCTGCAAACAGAATGGTTCAAATCTAGCCTTGAAGTTTTAGAGGTCGAGATGGGATTATGAAGCAAGATATCTGTGTAAGAAAATTATGGTGTAGTTTAAAGACCTTTTAAGGGTTTTGAGCAGAGTCATTTTGGTTAATTTTTTTTTTATTAATGTAGTATTGGTATGCATTAAGACCTATGATGAAGATATTATGCATGAAACCCTTTTCTTCAAGAGGTTAAATTATTTAAGAAATGAAAATTTTGTCTACATGATGGTGAAGTATAGAAATATTGTCATAGGGTACCAAGCATATGAAAACTTTAAGCTACAGGTGTAAGTTCAATACTGTCGATAATCAATATTGAAAGAAAGACAGTCCAAGTATGAAAAAAATCATAAGTTATTATGATATCAGTGAATAAGGAAATATATACCTCTAGACTAGATATAGTTGACCTTAGAACACTAAAATGAGTATGTAAAAGTCTAAAAAAGTGAGCCATGACAGCGGGAGTCATTTCATCACACATCTAGGTGTCATGAGTGCATAGTAAAGGTGGAGTGAGTATTAGAATTTTTTTGGTAGAACTATTAACATGTAGGGTAATGAATATCAATAAAAATAAGTGAAATAACATGTTTTGAAGTCAAAATGATTGAGAAAGTCCTTTAGGTCTGTGAAGAAGTGCTTTTCATCTTCCTAAATCAAGTGAACAAGGTGCTCTCTCTTCGCCTGTTGGCCATTATTTTTAGCCCTATGCAACATGTTTTCGTTCTCCCTCGTGGCTTTTCTTTTTTCTTCCCACGTGGCTTTCATTTTATTTTTAGGCTGGTGAACACTGCAAACCACCCCCTTACTTTGTATTATTTTTTCTATAATTTAATATAAAGGTAGTTCCAATAGTAAAATTTTGTGTTTTAAAGTTATAACAATATAATACAAGTCTAGGAGAAGAATTTGAAGGTAGATTTTTCATGTTTGGTGTGATTTATGACTTTTAGAATCTGTCTAAATGGCATTGATGATGATGTTAAGGAATAGTATCCCTAAAGAGTGATTTGATAAAGATGGAGGAAAAAAATTGTGTTATCTTGCCTGATATAGTCCTAAGAACCGATGATGAACATGAATGGAGAAGAATAGCAAGTGTATAAACTCAGGGGGATATTTTTCTAGGTCCATGGATCGTTATTTACTGTTGTTGGAGTCAGAGAAGAGAGAAATCAGTCCCAGGAGGAGTTTGTTGGTCAAGTTAGTCAGCTTTTTACATTAATGTCATTATTTCTAGTCTTGTGTTATCATCTCTCATGTCTAGGAGTTAGAGTAGCCTTTGATATAGATGAAAAAGGGGAGATAGGCATCAGAAACATGGTTTTGAGGTCATGTAGGTGTTTTTCATGTTGGTTTCCATCAATGTTTATGAATGATGGTTTCCATCAATGACAAAGGGGGAGATTGTTAGCCATTGTGTAGTTGTGTTGTCATTGATTTCAACCCCCATTGAAAGAAAAAGGTCTCATGGTTTAGTATGATTCTCCATGATGTGTTATTCATGTTTTAAACATGAATGTTATGTGGTTTGATGAGTTCAGTGTAGTCTTGGAGTATGGTTGAGTATGTTGAGTCATAATGTAAGGTCTCCCAAGTTTTCTGGAGTGTTTCATTAGGTCATACATTTTCCTAATGATGTTTCATGAGTGTCTATGGGTCATTTTATGGTCAGCAAGGTAAGGTCATGGGTTTTTATGGTCGAGTCAGGTCATTCCGGGTTTTTTTGTAGCCCTCATGCATGCAGAATGGTATCGATTTGCTATATTTGCACCATATAAGTATTTTACAAGCATGGCTGCAATATTTTTATTATATACAAGGATTTTATGGTTAGTTTAATGTTTGTATTCTATGGTTTCATGCTTCTACAGGGTGCTTGGGAAGCTACAAGTGAGAAATGAGCATTTTGGCACATGTAAATGATATTAGATGGAGAGTTTGAGATGTTGTTTGAGATATGTGGTGAACATGAACAGTTATAGGATGTTTTCATGATGCTTCATGAAAATTTTAAGGCTAGTATGATGAATTTTTTTGAAGATGTACAAGTTTTAGCAAAACTAGGTAAGTTTGTGTGTTTTTTAAAGACAAAGTTGGACCTTCTGATGCTCATTGTGAGATTTGTGATTTTCATGGGTACCTGAAATATTTGGGATATATTTCTAGGTCACTATTTAATATTTCAGAAAAATAATGAGGTGGTTTCATCATCACATTTTTGTGAACGATCATTAAGAAATTAAAGTGGTTTAAAACCCTAACTAAACCATAGCTAGGACTAGCTTGCAGAAATTTTTTTGTACCAAATTGTTTTTTATTGATTCCTATAAATTTATGATTAGATTTTATAGATTAATCTCCTATATTTATAGAAATTTATTTTAGAGCATGTGATCATATGTGAGAGCCACCTAAAAATACTAGTTTCTAAAGAAGTTGAGTTTGGGACAAGGATGTCCAGAGAAGTTGCAAATTTAATGGTCATTGTGTGATGTATGTGAGTTTTAAATGATTTCCAAAGATGTTTTAGGTCATGGTGATGTATTTTTATGGTCAAATGTGCTTAATTTAGGTTGACTAGTCAAAGGATAGTTTTTGAGAAGTTAAAAGTACTCTTCAGGTAAATGGGCATAACATGAGGTACATGTGGAGTTAGAAGGTGATTAAAGTTTTTTTAGAAAGAGGATTAATATATATTACTAGTTATATAATTTTTTATTCATGACGATTACATTTTCTATGGTTTCCAGGTTAATTTATGAGAAAAAATATTTTTGGCTATCCACGAAAGAATTGTATTTACTAAAGAATTTTGTTGGTCGAGGCATGACATGGATGAGTTGAAGCTTAATATCACATGGAAATTGAATAGGGTTAAATTTTGAATCTATTGAATGAATTTTAAGGTCTTGGAAGTGACAAAAAGGATTTTTATCAACTAAGGTTTCAAAGTAGGCTTTTTGGTAGCTTGATTTGGTTAAGACAAAAGGGGATGTAATTTGATAAGATGATTATTTCATGAGTTGTAACTTTATTATATGTATTTTAAATTTCAATAAATTTTCATATATTTTTCACATGCCATGATTTAGCTCATATTAAGGGGTATTGAGGTCCCAAGTTAGATTCAAGGTGCTGGGAGTAGTTGTTTAGGGAAGGCAATTAGCCATTGGGCCCATTAAACAAAAAAAAATTTATTGGTTTATGTAAATTATGACCATGGATTATTTTTAAATGTTATTTTAAAAATGTGTGATAAATTTTAGAGCTTTAATAAAAATGGTTCAAGTATAAGGAGATTTTTGGCATTCCAATGGAAGGGTTTTTTTTTTCAAGGCCAAACTAAATGGGTCATATGTGACCATTTTAATGCATATAATTAAATTTTATAAAGGTTTATGGGTCGAATTTATCATGAGAGAGCGACATCCTTTCGGTTTTTTTATTTTAAATGCATATGAAAGTTGAGTCTAAGATCGTTTTTTGAGATACTCTTGCAAGGGGGAGAAGCAGGACCCATAGGTGAGTGAATTGCAAGTATGAGGGAAGGTTTAAAGAGCTGATTAGATGATTTAAAATTTTAATATTGATTGAGAATATTTTCGTAAGGGTTTTTACAAAGGACAAGTCCACGAAAACTTGGAGAGAGTAAGTTGAAGAAGGTGTGCTTGAGAGGGAGTTTGAAGGAAATTGGAACTAAACTTTGGGATTTCTATCAGCTGTGGTATCAACATATTTTCAATGATCATACTTATTAAAATATTTTATGATGATTCATATTCATAGGAGTCTCTTGTTGTGATTCATATCAACAAGGTTTCAGTGGTTGGTGATTCATTTAAGAACTATCTTGTGATGTGTAATGTTCACTTGAGTCCTTTGTTGTCCGTAATATCAACAAAGGTTTAGGGGTTGTGCTCCTTTTGGGGTTAGTGCCTCACTTAAAAAAATCTTGTAGGACGTGTAATATTCTTGCAAGTCCTTTCTTTGAGTAATATAAACAATGGTTTCGGTTGGTTTTCTCCCCCTTGAGAGTTTCCTACTTATATCTAGTGTTGTGTGTTCTCTTTCTTTATTATTGCACATGTGATTGTTTATTGCATACATAATAAGTTTACATGGTTTATGCATATTGAATACTTAAGTTGAATGATGCATCTAAGCAAGATAGAATGAAGTTAAAATTGTTGTATGACTGATTCACCACCCTCTCAGTCAATGTCCTTCTAACACAACAAATTTAATATTCCACATGTGGTATATATTTTCCTCTATTTAAAAGGCGTCAAAATAATCTTCACGAGATATTCCATAAAAAAAGTGTTTATGGATTTTTTAATTAAAAATAAAGGTTCTTTTACTGGGACCCTACCCAGAAAACAAATTGCCCAAAGCTTATATAAAATAATGAAGACCAAAATGAAAATAGAGAGAAAGAAACACGGTTGTAGAACAATAGAATCAAACCTAAAAAGGGGAAAGAAACTGAACAAAGGATAAACACCATTAGAAAAAACCTAAATGCATTAAGAAGGTCCTCCAAAAAGATGTGAACCAAAACATCTAGATTTTATTTTCGCGACATGGGTCCAAGCATCTTCCTCTACCAAAAAATTACTATCAAGTTCAAGGGTGCCATAATTATTTCTAACGAACTCCTTGTATGGGGAGCCCTCCCAGAATTCGATGATTTTAAGACCCTCGGGATTGCAAGAAATTGATTATTTGGGCTTCGTCCCCAAATCATTTTTGATGTTCAGTACAATTTCCAAAAATCACTACAAATTACCACTTTATTTTCCATCGTTTTTCCTATACGGAGCGACGTTCATTAATTTCATTCAGCGTGTTAAAAATTTTGGAGGTCTCCACCTATTCTAAGACTGAAATACCAACATTTTGTATGCGGATAAGGGATTCCTAGATCTATGTGAGTGTTATGTGGTGACAGACAAGAGACAGGTGTGACACCCTGTTCTAGTTCACCTTGAGTATTCATCCGCCTTATTCGTTCCTCCATCCACTCAAACCGTTCCTCCATAGCTGTTACTGGAAGTGATCTAGTTCTGCCCAAACCAAATTAGTCCTCCACATATGGGGGTACACATAATCTAGTAGAGTCCTCCAAAGACATGGGTAAAAGCATGGGGGAGTCTCTAAGAAAAAATACATACCCGCACAGGGTTGAAGACCACAATCCGTCATGGGAAGGGGTTCCAGATCGGGAGAGCCACCGTCATCAACCTTCGTTTTCCATGCTTGAATAGGATCCCTGTAGGTTTCAGAATTATGACTAATTTTCCTGCATTTGACTCAAAAATAGGGGGAAGATTCATACTCCAACAGTTGTTCCCATCACCGAAATTTTGCGTTAAGGAGAATAGAGGGAGGAAGGGGATTTCTGTGGGGTGCATTGACACAAAATCTTGTAGAGATAATCCTATTGACAGCCACAATAGTATAATTAATATGCAAAAAAAATTCCCAGGGATTTCGAAATCCTTGAAGAACATCAAGTTCCCATAACTCCAGAGCTAAATCCGACATCCTTACCCAGATAGGGAAAGTAGGAGGATCGTGAATAGGGGATACAGGAAGCCATCTATTAACTGGTATGAACTTTTTTCCATAAAACTAAGGCCCCTGAAAACCTTCAAGACATCCTCTTCCACAAGAAATATAAACAAAAAAGAGCTATTCGTGAGGGCCAAAACTTCCAGGAAACCACAAAGCCTCCATTTTCTACTATACCAAGCTCTCACAAAGTCAATATTAGGTCTTAAGCCAGAGATCCTACAAAACAAGCAAAACTGGGATCTCTCTCGAGCTCTGGCTATAACAAAATTTTAGATAGATAACAGAGGAGAAACATGCTTCCAAGATGGGGTTAGAGTAATGATGACTTATTTCTCTTGAGAACATAGGCATTGATCCCGTGACAAGTATCTGCCTTCCTCCACCGCATGACCCCTCTTGGTCCAATCCATTTCCATGCTCCAATGAGTTCTCATTTTGAAAATACCGTTCCCTCTTTTGTTCGCTCTCACCCATCTCAATGTGGTTTTGGGAATTTTAGGGAATAAATAAAACGTGAAGATCCTCCTGATCAACCATAATATGAACATTGGCAGTTCCATACATTTTATCCTCCTGATCATGCATTTTTCTCATTATTGATTTCATAATTATTGTTGAAAGTCATGAGTAAATATCATTCTTCACAAATGATCTAACCACATTTCTTCTTCCATTTAAAGCTTGTGCTTTGATTTAGAACATTGGGACACATTTTACATTGAATTTGAGATCAATAATGATTCCAACATGCCATGTTTCACTTCCCACCTCGTACACTAAGCTTAATTATGGACACTTGTCTCCGAGGTGGCATGAAAAGATAGTTGATATGTTGAGATGCATATCCTGTATATGTGTTGCACCCTTATCTCCATCGTTTGATGCCCATTTCAAGTTTAGGTTTATTAGCATGTGTCCATTTCAAGTTTAGTTTTATTTATATGACAATGGGATATCTTTTCACTAGTATTGTTGTTTAGTAAATGATTTTTATAGGTATAAATTTTATTTGTCTAAATCTTCATTTATATATTTGTAATTGTTTATTCCTTACAAAGTTATGCTACGAATTAGGATTTATATTTTTATCAATACAAGTTTGTTTATTTCATATTTCAATCAATTATTTCATTGTAAATGTGTTTTGTAGTGTTAGTTTGTTCAATATAATCTTGTTAGTCCAACAGACATTTTATTGTTATTTTTTAAGTTTTTTACGAGTCTAAAATCTATTTGGTGTCATCAAAATGTAGATATTTTAATTATTTATTTTTTATAAGCCTACATTAATGTCTTGCTAGTTTGTAATTTGTATTGAAAAATTATCAAAAATACCTCACATATGAATTTTTCAGTTGAGATGGTTGTGTTCAATCATATTTCCTATTTAAAATGTAATTCTCTCACTCAACATTGGAGTTAGAATTACGATGATAGGATCCCTTGATATTATTGTGCTTGGAAGCCCAATAAGAAAACATGAGAACATAATTATATTTGCAAAATGTTTGGTGAAAAATATAAACATAAAAATACACAATAACATTTAGTGTTACACAAAATAAGATTGACATGTTAATTCATATTCACAAATATATAATTATACATATATATTGTAACAATATCATATAAACAATTCAACACTAGTCACCTTCAACTACTCATACCTAATAATATCTTGATTTACAACTCACCCATAATCACATTCTAACTCAAACCTCATTATTTTCGTCAACTAACTATTACAATAGATAATTCCTAGAGGAGTTGCTACTACAAGTGATTAGACAAAAAACTAATAGATTAACATGTGAAAATAAATAATATATTCTTAACATTTATATTCTTAGTGTGAACATGAGGATTAATTCCACGACCAAAAATTGAAATAGAAACATAAGTAAATACATGCTTTAGGTTCTCAATATACAAATTTGAATATTTTATGCACATGATCACCTACATATGGAAGCATAATTTCTCATGCTTTAAATTCAAATTAATGTTGGGATTTTCATCGGAAACCACACTTCCAACACCTAGATATGAGAACTCAACAATTGCTACGTTCAATTTTTGTGAGTGCTGAAACTCTCATCGACTAATTATTGTAGAAATATGGAAATGGAAAATTGATATAGTAATCTTCTCTCCTATTCATCTGTTTGTAGTAGGATTTTACTTTACATACAACATAAAGATGAAAATGCTTGATACTACATGTGGCTATATAAGATGTGTGGCCCCATCATTAGCATTGAAAAAGAATATCCCACTTGTCCTCCATCCTTGTTTCCTCTACAATCCATTTTATTGTCTACTTAGAATAAATGATCATAAAGCTCATGTGTATGAAATCATACCATACAACAATACTTTTACTTTCATGTATCCTTCAACTTGTATCTACTCTTCCATTGATTTATTTATTTATAGTTTCACATATTTTTCATACACTCAATCAATTTCCTTTTGTATCAATTTCACATCTCTTATCAAATATGTGTGAATCAATTAAACCAAACACAAAATGACTCAAAAAATCAATGAAAATAAATGTTAACGAATAAATGATTACATAATTCAATTAATCATTTAATCGATCCTTATGAAGACTACATGACCATATATACAATAAAAATATGTAAGGATTAAAAAATAGAGCCGAATTGTCAAAACATGTAGACAAAATTCCTCCCTTGTTTGTTAAACTTCTTGTCACTGAAAATTGGGTTTATGCATTATAGGTTTTTCATATTATGTGGAAACTCTTTGTAGTACCCACATTTTTATAGCCTTAGTTATTTGTTGTTCTCTTTACTCATAAACATGTTTTGATAGGGATTTGATATATTTTAGACATTGAATGTAGGATATTTGACCTCCTTAGACATGTATGGAGATTTGGGTGTATAGCACCAATTTGACTTGATTACTATATTGACACCTTATCTTATGATGTTACGGATACTAACTGATATGATGTTGTTTGGACTTTATTCATATATGATGGATACTCAGTTTAGTTGCATGTTTGGATTTTATGGATGTATGTCACTTTTATTTGTCATTATGGCTAACTCATGGTAAATTGTGTATAAATATGCATGTTGTTGCATTTTTGATTCAGGGATGATGATATGCTAGCATATAATTCATTGATCACTTATTGAGTAGTTGATTTACATTGTATCGGACATATGCGTTTAATGTGTGCAATGAATGTGCAAGTGACAAGTCATAGGAGAACGTGGGATTCAGGACAGCTACACAAATTTTGCACAAGTGGCCCATAAGGATAACTCCTAACTGTGTTTATTGTATGAGGCCTTAGTGTTAGCTTTCATTATTTCGAGCACCATTAGTGACCCTCATTTGTAATGTAGTATGTCATGTAATATTAATTTTGTTTAGGATGTTTAAGTTGTTTGGTAAACCTGGTTTGGGGACTTAATGGTCCCCACATGCATTAAGTTTTATGTTTGGGTAATGGTGTATTTAATTAGAGGGGATTAGGGTCACATGTGAACTAATTTGGCGGGCCGCACATCCTCTACACTTGTACCAAAATGTGCCAAACCTGAAATTTAGCTATTTCAGGCATTTTAAGTTGACCCCCTTTTTAGTTTGGGAGTTCACTTAGCATGAAAATAAGCCCTTGGACCCTACCTAATAGGTAGGGCGGCTTAGTTCCAAGGCATAAAGGGAGTTTCCCTACCATTTTTTCCTCCCTTTGGTCACATCCATGTAAGGTGGATTGGTATGTGTGTTATGCAGAAAGTTGCACAAGTTTGTTTTGTTTTTCAGTTTGGGTAATTTAGGAGAAGGGTGTCATAAGCTATTTTATCTTTTCTCTATTTTAATTTGAGAATATTTGACCTTGAGAGAAGAGAGAGGTAACATATGTCACCCCCCTCATTTGTGAGGATATTTTTTTTGCTTCTCTTCAAATTCTTCCTCGTGGGGAAAGAAGAGAGCTTTTTTTTTTGGAGTTTTTGCTCGGGAGGCTTGGGGGATTTTGGAGCTAGAGCTTGCTTGGATAAGGAAGTGGAAAAGCTAGAGTACTGAAGAGATTTTGGAGGTAGGCTACTTGAGCTCATTTTATGTTTTATATTATTTTAGATCTTAGTCTTGTTTTGTTTAAAATGTGTGTTTCTTCTTGAGTTTTGTTATTTGTTGAGTATGCTTGTTGTTTTATTTTTCTCCATCCATCATATGGCATGATGGATTTTGGAGTTGTGTGGGAAGAGAGATGGATTTTACCTCTCAAAACTTCATGGCTTGATGGGCAAGCCATGTAGGATTCTTGTTACTCCCCCTCAAATGGTTTGAGGTGGGGAAGGTGGTCCATATGGTTTGAACTCCCTTCCCCATTCTTGGAGAAGAAACCCAAGGGGGTTTGAAAACCCTCCCAAGAAGGATTTTGGTGAATGGGTGCAGAAATAAGGAGGGTTTGATGGGCTTGGAGAAATAATGAGGTTGTGAAGATTTTTGTTTTGTGGGTTTCCAATGTGAACCAAACTTTTGGCACCTATGACATCTCTTCTTCTATTCCCCATTTTGGAGGTAGAATATGGTTTCTCCTCTTGTTCCTTGTTTGCAAATATTTGGTGTTCTTGTTAGTGTTTTGGATTGCCTTGAATGTGAAAATTAAATATTGACATATCTCCCTTTACCTTGTGTAAAATTTGTGGAAGCTAGCTCTCTCTCCCATGGGCTTGGGGGAGGATAGCATGTCTTCCTACCTTGGAAAGAGATGTGATGATGCCTAAAGGTTGGGGTGGTTAAAGAAGCTCTTTCTCCTTGTGTTGGTCCTTTGAAAATATTTGGAGTTGGAAAGAAAAGTGGTGGATATTTGGAGTCTCTTGCCAACTTGGAATTCTTGTTGCCCTCCTTCTATTATGGACATCAATCTCATTGTATCTTGAAGGGTATGGCTATGTGGAGGTTTCCATTCTCTTGTAAGATATCCATTTTGTAATTGGTACTACTTGTAACTTGAGTCAGGTTTGCTTGAGCTATCTCCCTTTAATCTCATAAAGAGGCTTCTAATTATGTTTTTTCTTCAGTAGTTTCATGTATATTATATAAACATTACATAGTGAACTTGAACTCCTTGAAATGAAATCTTGTATTTGGTGTTTCCCTTATTATATGAACTTGTTGTAACCCCATTTTAAGGGAAAGTTGATTATTGGATATAGTGTTACTCTTTATATAAATTTCCTTCTTGTAAAATGTTTGTAACATGGTTGAATGTAAAATAAAATATCATTCTTGGAGTGCAATGTCTTCTTAATTTTTTTTTCCGAAATTTAGAGAATAGAGCACAATTAGTTCTCTTTCTGTCATTTTTTACCAAAATGAAATAGATAAATTAGTTAAAGCAAAACAGAATATTTCTTCTCCTTCACTAAGTTATGAACTTAATTTTCAGTCTCTTCTATCACTTGAAATAGCTTGCCTACAATCTTCTTATCACAATAACTATTAAATCAGAATGTTATCGGCATAATGAACAAGAATGTAGAATTGCATATTTTTCCCAACAGTGTCTTAACACAATCAGTCATTCAACAAACTCAACTAACTTTTCCATTTCTAATGTATCCAATACAAATATATAGGTGTAATATATATAAGAAATTAATATAGTTATATTCACAATTATAACTACGTTGTATTTGAATGAAGTCACATATTATTAATACCATCATATATATTATAAAATAATATATTAAATTATATGGCAGTTGATATTATGATATGAAATATTAAACAAATTTTAGATAACCAAAAATAATGAAATGGCCAATTACGTGGGGTTTTGAATGTTTAAGAAATTTATTAAATGTTTTTTTTAAAGATTGTGGGGCTGGGTCAAATCCTCCCCAAAGTACCCACAAAACAACCTTCCCCACCGGCCCCTTCCACACTAACCACACCCCCAAGCACCTGCGTACCTATCTCTCACACCCACACCTACGCAGCCACGTCATGTCACTCCACTGCCTCCCTCTCCTTTACCCCACGTAACCCTCCACCCTACCCCATCTCAATGTAATCCAGCCTCTCTCTCCAAACCACCTGCCATCCTCCAAAACCCACAGTAAAAAAAATCTGCGCCATTTTCTCTTACTACATTCTGCAAATAAATTTGGATGCCCCTGTAAATACGTTATTTAATATATATATATATAGTATATATATATATATATATATATATAAATATATATATATGTGCTCATGCAGTATTGCCTCCCTTATAAAAGAAAAAATAATAATATAACCCTAAATACACCCCCAAACCGTTGCAAGGATGAAACAATCCTTGAAAAACTTTCTCCCATCATAACCTAGAATTTTTTATGCAAATGAGAACAAGAAGAAGATAAAAGAGATGACTCAAAAATTCCTCCATGTACATTCATGGTCTCTCCTCCAAACCTATAATTTTTCAACCCAAAATAAAATGAGAAGAAGAATACAAAGCAAAAGTAAACATAGAGATGATTAGGGCAACTTTAGGGTAAAATTTGAAATCAATGGTCAACATTAGATCCATCCTAGGGCTTACCTTTAACCATACACTCTTTAAGTTTTGATTATTTCATGGGAATGGGAATTAAAATAAAGAAGGGTGTGTGGGAAAGTTAATAAATAAAATGGGGTTTTCTAACTAATACCAAAATGGGGGTAGACTTCGTCTAGGGTGTCCCTAGCAAACGTAATAGAAATTAAATAAATAATATTTTATAGGGCTACAAATTAAGTAATTGCGTAAATAAATTTAGTTTAAAATAAATATTAATGGAAATCAGTTTTTTATTATTAGCATTTAATTTCAAAAAGAAAATTACCCAAATTTTTAGTGACTTATTGATCTGGTTTTCGAGGTCCCTAGGAGGGGCATTACACTTTTTAGGTTTTCACAGAAATCCTTCGCCTAGGCAAAATAACTGTTATGGGATGTATTGTATATTTTGAATTCCATACATTTTTTTCATATAAACTCAAAATTAGCATTCTTATTTCAAGTGTGTATTGTTCCGAGTGGAAGCTAAATATGTAATCAATACATATATTTGATTAATTCCATATTCTGTAAAATCTTCTTCACAAAAAGCTTTATGTTTTTCTCAAGACTTTGGCATATCATTAATCTTATTTTATAATTTATTATCTTACATGGTTAGATGTATTTTTATCATCAAATTTCTGATTAATTTCAAGGTGAATTTCCTTTATATAGATTTGAGACATAGTATGGGAATCTACTAGACTATAATTGAGAAGAGAATTTTGTCATGTATGTTATAGTTATGAGTTCCTTCATAAATATGTATGCAAAAAATTGAAACAATGAAAAATTAATTTGATATATTAATAAACCTACATGAAACAAAATGTGATCTTATAGACTACAATGATTTTAGGATAAGATAAATATGATTTTTCAAAAATCCTTAGAAACTTTCAAATGGAAATGCACTAGGTAGACATAAATCCATAGACACCACAACCTTTTTCTAGTATCCTCTTGGGGTGTGTCAAAATGGGAAGATTATAAATGGTCATGGACATCTATAATAACATAATGGAAAGAATTTTTTTTTTAAATAAAGTTGAAAGTGCCACAATAGACATGTATGAAAAATGTAGAAGCTACATAAGACACATGAAATAATTTTCAAAATGCCTTGAAGGTACATGGTCTCATGGGGAAAAAAAATATGTTTTATGAAAAATAATATAAAACATTCAAGAAAATGTAAATGGTTGGTGTAAATAAAGAATCCACACAAAATTTCAACATACTTCTATCATGTTATAAAATGGGAGCCTTGGAATAGGGTATGTATATCCATGAAATCATAATAGAAAGTGGCTTTATGTATGGTTATTGTAGTTGTATATTCCATAGGATCAACATATGTAAAATGTGTAAGAATACACAAGGAACATGAATTGTTCATAGTAATGACTTAAAGATATGAAATCTCAAGGAATTCCATGAATTCATAATACGCAAAAGAAAAATGGATCTACAAGGCATGATATGAAAATATTTGAAGTATTGAATCTATTTGGAAAATACCCTAAGGTCATGTTATGTTATTTTTTATTTTACTAACACGAAACCATGTAGGATTAATGGATAATGGTTGTAAATACATCAATCCTATGAATTCCTCTTATAACACTACATCTCCTATTAGTCATTATACCTACATGGTTGGCATTCTTGATTGTGTGGGATATCTTCAGAAAACTCTAAATTTTGTCTTGAAAATTTTAGTTAAACATGTGATGGTTGTGTGGATGTATTTTTTGGGTGCCTATGGAGAACATAAAAATATCTATAAAGCATTAATTTAGAATTGGAAAGATGGAGTGATGTTGAAATGTTAAGATACTGATGAAATATTTATGAATTAAAAATATACCTAAAATTAGTTATCTTGAATGTCATTAAATGATACATGTTTTTTCAGGAGAAGGGTCACACCCATTTATATAGAATATCTTCAAAAAATTGGATTTTTTTTCTTAGGAGATGAGAGAAACAATCTATTGTCTAGATTCAAAACATATAGTAAGTGAAATGTATAAGGAGGAAAATAATTATTCCTCTGCAAAATTAAGTTTAAAACAAATCCTTACAAGAAATATAGTATTTGGATATGATGGAACATATCTTCATTGTTCTTGACACCAATATTTGTCATCCTGTATGGTCATTTTGTGTAGAGTAATATTATTATATTAATATTATGTTAGGTCTAGTCATTTGGGAGTGAATTACACATACAAGTTTATGTTTGTAAATCTAACGGTTTATGATAGTTTATTTTGTCTCATTTATGGCTAGAAATTTATGATGGTCCTTCACGTCCCTTTTGGGAAGAGATAATTTTTTTGTGAAATCATAATTATTTCCATCTAAATTTATTTCAATTTGTATATTCTTAATTTAGAAATTAAAAAAAATAAAAATTATATATGTAAAAGTGAAATTATATATTTTTATTACATTATATGTAGGATACATGTATTTTTGGTAAAACAACTTGGATAATATGGTGTACAAATTAATGTTAATGAGAATATTATGTGTGTGTGTGTGTGTGTGTGTGTGTGTGTGTGTGTGTGTGTGTGTGTGTGTGTGTGTGTGTGTGTGTGTGTGTGTGTGGTGTGTGTGTGTGTAGAAGTTAGATCATGATCTTGAATATTACATTACAATAACATGTATGTGGTATTGAATATTTTTCATAATGAGGTTAATCATTTCATACTATTGAGTTTTCTAGGAGTCCAAATGGTTATCTAAATAGAGATAAATAGGATGGGTCCAATCCTAATGAACATAATCATGTTACATTGAAAATAAATGGTTGTGTGTGATTTGTAGTTAAGATAATATTTTTACGTGGTTCAGTAATCGAGAACATTCACTTTAGGTCCTTGACTAGAGAAATAACTTTAAAATGTACATAGGTTATGCCTCTTTCATCCATACATCATGGTTTCAATCCCCATATTATTCACATATATATGAATTATTGAAATGTTCTTTTACATAGTTCGTTTTAAGCATAAGGTCGCAAATATCGACCTTAGTGACCATAAGTTCATATGAGACTTGCATATGCACAAATATTGTAGAGATATTTAGTTATATTACTTCATATTATGCATAGATTTAAAAGAAAAAATAAAATAAATGTATAAAATCTTATACGTTGGGTATCACATATGATCAAGATCGGTATTCTAGAAGAGCTCATAGATCCATTCATTTCTAAAGGAACTTGGAAATTTCAAAATCTTGATGTATCATAGTTGTTAGGATTTTACCCTTATGAACATCTAAGGAAGCGCCACTTTATGTTATATTTTGTTGGGATCTTGAATTAAAAAATGGTTAGGATGAGAAAATATTTAGCATTACTTCTTGATTAATAAGTTCCTACAAAGATATATAAAATCCCATCAAACAATTTGGTATCATTTAATGAAGTTAGAAATCAAGGACTACTATATATTGGTTATTAGGAATTACTTTATCCTATGTAAGGATACAACTACACTTTTTTAGATTTTATTTTGTCCAGGAGTGTGAAGATTTAAGTCTTATAAAATCTCATTTACAATAGAGAGCAAAAGGTTCTTATTCCAAAAGGAGGTCTCGATGCTAGGTCATTATTACTTTTACATAAGATAAAAGTAACAATATAGTTTTTTTATTATTATGAGAGGACTATAGGATCTTCTTTTCTATCATTGCAAATAACAGATAGGTTTATATGTTTTTGGAGTAATATTTCATGTTGCAGATAAATATGGTATTTTGACATCACAAATGGGCTCTTGACATAATTACAATCAATTTATTAGAAAGAGTATAGAGAAATTTACACCAACAACCATTGGGTGAAAATTATGTGTGTGGTCTCATTCATTAGGATTTTTTATGTAGCCATAAGATGTGTTTCTTGAATTTATTTTATTGCTCTAGAATTAGCCACAAGATGGATTTAAGTGAATGTATTTTATTTCTCTATAATTATCTACAAGATACATTTCTTTTGATAATTTTTTTTTTATCTAGCATCCTTATTTTTTGCATTTATTATTTTAATTTTACCAAAGTTTTTTAATGTATTTTTTTCTAATTAATAAGTTTCATGATGTGGATCTAGCTGCAAGAGGTTGAAATACCTCCAAAACACCCATAAAAAAATTTCAAATAAAAACCAAAAGTTAGAAAACAGATTTCCTATCATTTTGGAATCCACACTAACATTTTCGATCTTTACAATCTTCCTTTTATTTCATGTCTTCTCTAAAAACCCTAAAATGCAAAAAATTACCTACTAACAAAACAACTTAGATAAGCCCCAAAATTTGTGTGCCAAATACAACTTCGTAAATTAATGCTCGTGATTTTTTTTGACTTATTCTAACAAGCACAAAAAAAAATTATTAAACTTCTAAGATCTAGTCAAAAGCAAAAAAAAATGTTAGAAGCTAGATTTTGGTCAGTAGATGAAGGAATCTGGCCCAAAAAAATGTGCCAATATGGCCAAAACCTTGCACCAAAGATATATCATAGTATATTAGTAATTTATATCCACGACCCTGTAAAATTTCAAGATGATCCAACAATCGGATCAAAAGTTAAGGTCTCCACAAGTTATGTTGTCGTATCATTCTCTCTTGGTTAAAAATAATTCAGCTCCTGTGAATTCAGTTGACGGAATGCATATAATTTTTCATTGTCAATCTTCTTCAACTCCCACTCAGGAATCCAAGTATTTTCTTCTTACTGCAAACCTTCCCACTCTATCGAATGTCTGTTGTAAATCCAATTTCTCGTAGTGATTGTCTTTTGGTCCAAGATACGCATTACCCTTTCCTTTTTCTTCTTCATCATTTGTTTCTCCCAATTTATTTCTTCCCTCTCCACAAAATTTTCATCATGACTTGGAAACTTATATAAGTCAAAAATATTAAAAACTAATGAGATAACAAAGTTGTCAGGTAGTTCCACCTTGTAGGCATTATAACTCATTTTCTTCATAATCCTACACAATCTAATCATCTTATACTTAAGTTTATTATATGTCCCTTTTGGAAACCTTGCCTTTCTAACATGAACCATAACCAAATCTCATTTTTTGAATACACTTACTCTCCAAAGGTTTCCAAAGAAAACATGAAGCATTCCAAAGAAAACAACATTCAACACAAGCACAAAAAACACAAAATAATCATAACATAAGCAAGGTGAAGATCCTACCTTTCCATAGTAGATCTTGTTCCCGAGAGTAAGTTCCTAAGCTCCTCAAAACCAAGCAAGCATCCACAAGCTCCAACAATCCACAAGCACTCCCAAAAATCCTCTAACTCCCCCAAAATACAAGATCACAAAATGATCAAGTTACCCCCAAACAAGTAAAAGAGCCTCTATAAATAGAAAAGGAAGAGAGGAAGATGAGGTGGCTCCATGTAGGATGCCACATCACTCATCCTCAAATCCACCTAAGAAGTCAAACATCATCCCCAATGCACCATAAATTGGTGGGTGAGAGGAATGACAAGATACTTAAACACACAAACAAATCCTACACGCCTCTAAGGACAAAATTAATTACTTGAAAGAAAGTGCAATAAACATTTCACCTTTTTTATCTTCCCAAAACACCTAATGGGGGTCTAACTTTGACCCCCCAACCCATAGGTAGAGTTGGTATGGCAATTTAAGAGGTGTGGGTACAAGTTTAACTTGTCCCAAAAGCCTTCAAAATTGGCCCTTAAGTCCAAATTCGAGTTTCTCATGAATGGTAGAGTGTACAACACCCAAAATCTCAAGCATTCAACACACAACACAAAATCCAAGAGTAAATCAAGTCTAATAAATGAACTTCTTTTGGTCACATCTTTAAATAGTTTAGGAAAAAATTTATTAACTTTAATAAGACACTTAAACCCACTAAGATAAAGGGGGAAACACATACATCAAACTAAATAATTAGAACAAGTAAAATTACATCACTCAAAGGAACACATACTAACATTAATAAAAAAAGGAACTAAAATAGAAACAACACATAACCCCTTGGTCACAATTTTTCCCTTGACCAAATATTTCCAACACACACACAATTACATGTTGTCATGGTGACCCTAGTTGGATTCATTTAGAATTCTATGGTGGTTGCTCTCCAATCCCCCTAATGTTGTTGTGAATATATATATATATATATATATATATACCTACAAAACACAGAATACCTCCTTCAGGCTCGTGGCTGCATTAACACATCCATGCCAAAATATGTAATATAATCTAAAATCATCTATATATGAATAAATATCATCTCAGAAATTACGAATTATTTACAAATTTCTAGCAACATTTATATCCAACGTTTCATCCATGTCAAAATGATCGCAACATTAATTCAATTATCAAAACCTACTCATGTCGATGAAAGTATATCACATGTAACAAATATATATAAATAGCCATGTCCACAGCATATCAATCATCAATATAATATGTCTCTAATAATCCACATGCATCATTTATGAATCGAAATCAACAACAGTCCAGTATCTCTAACATCTAGTATCATGCTAAGTCAAAAGGCTACAACAATGTTCATAAGTGTAGTCGACGGTATCAAAATCAAAGAAAAAGGTTTCAAAGGGAAGTGGGCACTACATTTTACAAGTAATTAAATGAGTCATCTTAGAGAATCTATAAACCACAACAAAGATATAATCATTCCCTCGCTGTGTGTTAGGAATTCCTAACATGAAATCCATAATCAAATCAACCCATGGCCCTATAGGGACATGTAATGTAATATAAAACCTAGTAATCTATACATGCCCCTTAGCCATTTGGCACACTCTACATCTTGCTAAAATCCTACTTATGTACCTCTTTACCTTTGGCCAATAATACTTTTCTACAACAACAACAATTGTCTTACTTATACCAAAGTGTCCAATCAACCCCCCACTATGCAATTCTCTTACAATATTTTTTCTCATTGACCCAACATGGATGCAAAATTATTTCCCCTGAATAAATAACCATCTTGGATCAAATAATCAGAAGAACCAATACCTACTGTAGGGTCCTTAAGTTTTCTCACAACATCACTAAAATCTGGATCACCCTCATACAATCCTTAACTACCTCAAAAGTGCTACACACCTATTGAAAGAATCAGTAACTTGATTCTTATTACCTAACTTATGCTTTAATACAAAAGTATATTCTTTCAAAAATAAAAACCATGTTGCATGCCTACTATTTAGTTTCTTTTGTGTGTTTGCATACCTCAAGGCTTCACGGTCAGTGAAAAATCCAAATTCCTTAGCTATCGCATAATGTCTTTAATGCCTTAATTCCTGAACAATAGCATAAGATTCCACATCATAAGTAGAATATTTCCTCCTAACTTCATTCATATTTTCACTAAATATTTCCAACACTCATCCTTCTTGACTCGGTACAACTCCAATTCTCACCTTGCTGAAATCTAGAAATCCCAAAATAGGTGCTTCTGACATTTTGCTCTTCAACAATTCAAAACTATTTGTTGTTTCCTGGGTCAAAACTATTTGTTGTTTCCTGGGTCCACACAAAATCCCTCCCCTTTGTACACTTTTTTATGTGTACAACAATGTTACTAAAATTCCTAAAGAACTTCCTATAAAAAGTTTCCAATCCATTAAAAATACAAACCTCTATCACATTCCTTAGAATAGGCCACTCCAAAATTGCCTTTAATTTTTCCTCGTCCATCCTCTGATATGACAAACCCCCAAAAGAAATATTTTTATGAATAAATCTACACTTCTTTAAGTATGCATATAGACTCTCTTTACGTAACAAGTCTGACGATAATTTCATATGTAACCAGTGTTCTTCCACTATCTTACTGAATATCAAAATATCATCAAAATAGACAAAAAAAAATTAGCATTGTATTCTCAGAGTACTCTGCTCATCACCCTCATGAATGTACTAGGTACATTAGATTTCCCAAATGGCATCACCATCCACTCGTACAATTCATCTTTTATTTCGATATTTTTGTCCATTCATCCCCTTCACGGATTCAGATCTGGTATTACCCACTCTATAGGTCAATCTTGCTAGACTATCAGGCTCCTGCTATCATATGCATCATATCATCCAATCTTGGAATTGGAAAATGATAATTTATTGTGATCTTATTTATGGCCCTGTTGTCTACACACATTCTCTAGTCTCCATATTTTTTGGGATTCAATAGTGCTGAGTTGCACATGGACTCATGCTTTCTCTCGCTATCCCTTTCTGTATTAGATTTATAACTTCTTTTTTCAAATATTCATTATTTTTTAGACTCTTCAAATAGGCTTCCTAGTTTGGAAGTGCTGATCTTGGGATCAAATCAATATGGTGTTGCATATCCCTCTTTGGAAGTAACCCATTTATTAGCTCATCTGGTATGACATCTTTGTATTCTTTTAGTACATTTGTCATAGCAATGGGTATACTAAGGTCCTCTATTTCCACCTTCTTTGATATCAGTGCATAACCAACCAACTTCTTCCATTTAATTAACAAATTTTTTTGTAGACAATAAGCCCTCACTCTTCTCTTCTTCCTTGAAGGGTAATAAGACCACCTTTACACCATCCTTCCAAAAAGTGTATGTATTTTTCCCTCCATCTTGTGTAACTTTTTTGTTATATTGTCAAGCCCCCTAGTAATATATTCCATGCATCCATCAGGATAACATAATACCACACCTCATCCTTGTAGGTATTCCCAATTGAGAACATTGTAAGGCATCTTTTGTCTATGGTTACCTCATTTCCTTTCTTGAACCACAATATACGATAGGTATATGGGTGTTTCTCTCATTTCAAATTGACTTTTTCAACTATCACAGTTGATACCATATTTTCACAACTACTACCATCAATAATACTTTTACATGCCTTTCCTCCAGATGTACATCTTGTTCAAAATATATTTGTTCATAGCCATGAATCAACACTAGAAACATCTTCTTCTTTCTCCTTCGTTGGGGAAAACATCATCCTCCTTATCATGAGGGTTTCACTCAAGTCTACAGCAACCTCAATTTCTTCTTCCTCTTCAGCTTCAACTAGATTTACTCATGGTTGTTCTCATATCCATCTATCTTGTGTAGGATAGTGCAGACTCTCAAAAGATTTGTGCTCCTCTTCACCACATTTGTAATATGTATATTTCCTTTAGGGGCTATTCCAGCCCCATCCTCCATTATAACCTCTTCCCCTCTAAAACCTCCTACCTCTTTAACCATAATCTTTATGCCCTTTTGAACAAGAGGATTCACCTTTTATAGATTCAAATCTACCTCTACCTCTCATTGGAGATGAAGATGATCTTCTCTTCACATCTCTTCTAAAATTATTTCTCTTGTTTTTTTATTCTACCTTTAATGTCATTTGATAAGAATCATCCAAGCTATGGATCCAGAACATACTCAACTCATTTTGTATGGTATAACTCAACCCATTTATATACCTTTTATCCTTTTTTTCTTAAGACTCTTCCTGTTCCACCCTAATCGACAACTTGTAAAATTAATTGGATTACTCCTCAATGTTGAGATCCTTCTCTCTTAGCTTTTGGAACCTTTGAAAGAGAGTCTAAGCATAATATACAGGAATAAATTTTTCTTTCGTCTTTTTTACCATTTTATTCCATTTTCAGATCTCTCCCTTTCCATTCCGATTTCATTTATTTTACAGGTGATCCTAGTAGATCAATGCATGTTCGACTAACTTAGTGCATGAAAACTTAAGCTTCTTCTCCTCTAAAAGGGTTTTCCACTCAAAGAATTTTTTTGTGTGATTCAACTAGTCAATCAAGTCCTCTGTGATGGTTGAAGAACAATGATTATTGATTGCTATTTTTTCAATACAAAAGTGCAAGCCAATATATAGGCTGCGTGAGGGAGGACAGGAGAAAAACAATTATGTAACTATTTACTAACAACAACTAACAATGTATTAAATAAATACGCTAACAATGTATTAAAAACAATGCGCTAACATTCCTCCCCTTAATACATTGCTCTTACAAATGTACCCCCTAAACAAACCAAACTTCACCTTGGCGAGAGGCTTGATGAGAATATCTGTAATCTAAAAATCAGTAGGGTAGTACTGGAGTTGAATTAGGTGGTTCAAGACCTGTTCATGAATGTAGTGACATTCCACCTCAATATGCTTTGTACGTTCATGAAAAATAGGATTCTTCACAAGCTTCAACACAACTATATTGTCGCAGTGAATAATGGGAGGTTTCTCTTTAGGAATCCCTATATCTGCAAGAATGTGACAACCAAATTGCTTCGCACACAGCTCCTCATGCGGTGCGGTATTTATCCTGAGTGGATGAGAAAGAAACAATAGTTTGCTTCTTGTTAATCCACGAGATACGTCCAGATCCAAGATGAAAAACACATCCTGAAGTGGATTTCTTGTCATCAACGGATCCTGCATAGTCCAAGTGTGTATATCCCTGTAAGAAGAACTGAGTGTTCTTCTGATACTCTAGACCAAAGTCAGTTGTACCTCAGACATATCTCAACACATGCTTTGCTGATATGCAATGACATTTCTTCGGCTCTTGCATATATCTAGAGAGATAGCTCACTGCAAAGCAAAGATATGGTCTGGTATAAGTTAAGTAAATGAGACTCCCCACAAGCTTCCTATATTGAGTGCCATCTACCTGCGGTGAATCCTAGAATCTAGATAATTGCAAAAAAAATTCCATATGTGTGGACATTGGTTTACAATCTGACATTCCATACTTTTCCAGGAGTGTCTTGGCATATTTCATCTGGGAGACAAAGATATGATTCTTCTTCTACCATATCTCTAAGCCAAGACAGTAGTGAAGTAGCCCCAAATTGGTCATGTCAAAGGATTTCTTCAGATCATTCTTTACATCATCTACAAGATTGTCAGAACTTCCTGTGATCACAAGATCATCTACGTACAAAACCAAAATGACAATCTCTGTTCCTACCTTCTTGATATACAAATTTGTATCTGAGGGGATATGAGTGAATCCATGTTGTAATAGGTGATCATCAATTTTTATATACCATGCCCTAGGTGCTTATTTGAGTCCATAAAGAGACTTTCTCAGATGACATACCTTGTGTGGTTGATGCTCATCTACAAACCCTTCAGGTTAGGCCATGTAATCTTCTTCTTTTAGATCACCATTTAGAAAAGCACTCTTGACATCCATCTGTTGAATTTTCCATCCATTTTGTGCTACCAGTACATAGACAACTCTGATGGTTTTGATCTTTGCAGTGTGTACAAAGGTCTCATCATAGTCAATTCCTTCTTACTGAGCATAACCCTTTGCAAAAATTTGTGCTTTGTGTTTTTCGATTGAACCATATGCCTTATATTTTATTTTCAAAATCCATTTGTAGCCAATGGATTTCTTACTTGGAGGCAGATCGACAAATTCCCACGTCTGATTCTGAATTAGGGAATCATATTCAGCATCCATAGCCTGTTTCCACTGTGGTTGGTCTAATGCCTCACGAATAGTGTCAGGTTTTGTGCTCTCAACAACTAAAATCATGAGTGTAAAATTTACCTCATGTCTGGCTTGACTTCGTGTTCTAACTCCTGTAGAAGTACCTGGAAGTCAGTTCAGGTGTGCATCCATAATAGTATTCTGGACCCATTTCGAATGTTGGTGCTATTGTTGTTGATGTGAAGGTGTGTTGTCCAATGTTCCTAGATCAACGAACAAGTCTCCACTCAGCTCTACTTCTCTATGAGAAGAATCATCTTGCCCATCATCTGGATGTGTGAGCAATCTATGTGATGAGGACGGTACTGGAGCTCCATTATGTGGCAGGGAGTCAAAGGAAAACTCATCACACACCACATCTTAGCTATCGTGGATCTTCTTCATCTCAGGATCCATGAGACGATATGCCCTTGAGGTAGTACTATACCCCAAGAAAATACATTGTAGTGTCTTTGGATCGATCTTCTTCCTTCTCTCATCTGGAACATGCATATATGTAGTACAACTAAATAATCTCAAATGATGAATAAAAGGTTTACAACCACTCCATACCTCTTCAAGTGTCTTGTTCTGCAAGATCTTCATGGGTGCCTGGTTGAGTAGATACACTGTTGTCTGGACTGTTTCTGGCTAAAACTAATCCTCCTAATTGGCGGTCGAGAGCATACACCAAGCCATCTCCATGATAGTCATGTTGTGTCGCTCAAAAATCCTGTTCTGTTGGAGTGTGTAGGGTGCAGTCAAATGTTGCTGAATGCCATGCTACTTCAGGTATGCTAAGAACTTCTTTGACACAAATTCCCCCCTCGATCTGAGAGGAGGAGAAGGAGAGGCTTCCCAGACTGCCTAGTGGCTTACTGGTAGAAGGTTTGGGAATTCGCAAATGCCTCACTCTTCTTCTGGAGGAAATATACCCACATTTTCCATGAGTAATCATCAATGATGAGCTAGAAGTAATCAAAACCTTATAAGCTAGCTTGTAGGGGTCCACACATATCGGTGTGAAAGACCTGAAGATGCTCCATAAAATGATAAGAGCTCTATTTGAATGGACCTCTATGTTTTTTTCCCGCAAGACATCTCAAGCAAATAGGTAAGGAATGGGAGAGTGGAGGAATCCCTCTTACCATTTCCTTGGCACTAAGCTGATGCAGAGCCCCGACAGAAATATGACCATATAGAAAGTGCCATAGTGTAGTGGACTCCGCCGTTGAAGTAGAGAGAGCAATGCTACATGAAGTGACCACATCTAGTGCAAATAGAAGGCCGTTCAGAAATGCTTAAGCAATTACTAAATCTCCTTGGGAAATGATGTAGGACTTGACCCCTTTCTCAACAAAGAACTCAACCTACATTCAATGGTTAAGAAGTTGACTCATAGACAAGAGATTTGAGGTCAAACCTAGAACATATAGCACCTTCGTGAGTGTACATATTCATGTCCCAAGAGGAATGATGACATCACCAATCCCCACTGTAATATACTCATGATTGTCTGCGATGGTGATCTGATCTCCAGTGGGCTGGTCACTCAGAGTATGGAACAACTTCTTATTACCAGTAAAGTGTTTGTTGGTGCCCGAATCAATCAACCAAACATTTTCTGACGGTTACGAAGCCTATGATACTAGAACAATGTCAAAATGAGTCATGTCTGGAACCTCTTCATCAGAGGTGGCATCCTATTAAGCAGTAATGTGACCCTTCTACCTCTGATTATGAGCACGCCATTGGGATTTCTTGGAATATCCTTGCCCAAAAGTGCTCTCTTTGCCAGAGTTTCCATACTTCTGACCATTGTAATAACAATTCACAGTCGTGTGCATATCCATGGAGCAAATGTGGCACCATCAATCTACCTTTTTGTTCTACTGCTTCTGAGGTGGCCACTGAGAAGGTTGCTACTGAGGATGTTGCTTCGGATTTTGGGGGGTTGACTGCCCTTTCCAAGGCTTATTATTTTGCCTCATGATGAGAGCCTTATCTTCAAAGGATTCTTGAACATTCTGCATGGCTTCTTCCTACTAGAGATAATTCACCAGGGTGGAAAAAATCACCTCCTGTTGAGTGATGGTCAACGTGGTGATCAGTGTCTTAAACCATGATGGAAGAGCTCACAAGGTGAGCGAGACTAGCAATTTGTCGTCCACCGGTTCACCGAGACCAGAGAGTTTTACATGTAACTCAGCCACACTCCGCAAGAAGGCTTCTACTAATTTTCCATCATGCATACTTATCGTGTGAATCTTTGTCTGAAGATGTAACTTCGTTTTCAGATTCATGGCTTCATAGATGGTACATAATGCGGTCCATTCCTGAGAGGAAATGGTTGCTTCCTAAATGTAAAGTTGCAGCTAATTAGAAAGGCTCAGTGTGATAAGCATTAGTGCTTTTGCATCAGCCTTTTCATATTTAACCAAAAAATCAGCGTCTATGGGAGGGGTGTCTTTGCCAAAAATGATCCCCCAAAGATCTTCAAAATGAAGAATCGTTCGCATCTTGATTTTCCATGTGGCAAAATTTGGCCCTTTCAAGAGTTGGGCATCGGATAGCAATATTTTTGGAGAAGACATTTTCAAAAACTCAAAATTGTATTTTATTTATTTAAAAAATGGCTACAATGCTTACTGAAGGAATTTTCCCCAAAGATGGGCTCTATAGGTTTGTGCAGTGAGACGTAGACGCTCCTATGGGAGTTCTACTTCACGTTCATCATCTACATCATAGCCATGTTCAAGTTTTGCACAAATCTACCATGCTTGACATCAAACGTCGAACCAAAAATTCTCCAACAGTCCTTGGCACAAAATCTCATCAAAGAAAATATTTCCAGTGTTGTAGAGCTCGTTGACCAAGGAAAAGAATAGTCCAGTGGTGTCTTCATTGTCACTCAATGCCCAAATATTTGGTGCATTTCTCGCGGTGCTTTGAGCATCCAAATTTTTTGACATATGCGCACACATGGTTTTTCAATTTGTAGGGTTTTCTTACACGCACAGGGCTCGTATTTCTACGGGTTTTTGGATGGTCTTCCACGTGGTTCTACAGGAAAAAATGATTCATTCACTGGCTAGGTCTTCTAACGACTCTGGTATGATGGCATTCAAAACAAAGAAGCATGGCTCTCGCTCAGCAATGAACGTCTGAATCAATTGCTATAGATGTTGGTCGCTTTAGAGAGGATCCAACAATGTCTCCTTCCCTGGCCATTGTCCATGCACATCAAATTCTCCTTGTCTTCCATGCTGAAAATGATGGCTAGAGATGGCATTAGCTTAGGCTCCGTCCACGCATAGTATACATGTAGCAAGTTTCCTCCCACCACATGTTTAGCAAAGTCTTCTCCTACTCTCCTTCCACATGCACAACAACCAATTTACAAAAAACTGCCTCCAATTGCACACAGGTAGAGATCAATGGTGCTCTTTCAGGAAAATTCCAAAGAAAGACTTAAATGTCTTAATGGATGCTAAAAAAGTGCAAGTCGCTGGGTAAAAACCAACACAGGTTGCTCCACTTCAACACAGAGTAGTTTCTCCACCATGCATAGCACAACACACCAAATCCTCCACACATAGCAAAACTCCACCGAATCTGATACCAATGATGGCTGAAGAAAAATGATTAGTGATTGCTATATTATCAATACATAAGTGCAAGCCAATATATAGGCTACGTGAGGGAGGACAGGAAAAAAACAATTATGTAACTGTTTACTAACAACAACTAACAATGTATTAAAAACAATGTGCTAACACTATGGTCATAATCCTCCACCATAATCAGGAACATTAATCTTCATTCCATCATTCTTTCCCTTTCAATCATGGATCAATCTCTCCTTAAATGGTCTCTCATTCAACGTGTCTTCATCTCTCTCATTTTCTTCTTCATCTCCTCTTTCATTGATTAATGGAGGTACTTCTTCAGTATCGTTATCTGGGTCTACATCCCCGTTTTGCATATCTCCTTCTAAGGCGGGTAAATTCTCCTGTAATCTCAAAAACTTGTCTTTGTATCTCCTACATATTCCTATTCATCTGGGCATAACCTCCCCTCCTGCATCTATCCACAATTATATAAAATAGAGGCAAAAACTACACAGAAAAATGTAATATGTTACCTTAACTATTCTTGCAAGATCAAAATCCCGCGTTGATACCAATTGATGTGGATCCAACTACAAGAGGTTTAAATACCTCTAAAACACCCATAAACAACATTGCAAATAAAACCAATAGTTTTAAAATAGATTTCATATCATTCTAGAATCCATACTAAACTTTTACATCATTACGATCCTCCTTTTATTTCACGTCTACTCTAAATAACCCTAAAATGCCAAAAATTCCCTACTAACAAAACAACTTAAATGGGCCCCAAATATTTTCATGCCAAACATGCCTTCATAAATTAAGGCTCACACAAAATTTTGACTTATTCTAACAAGCACAACAAAAGTTATTAATCTTCTAAGACATAGTCAAAAGTGAAAAAAATATTCACGGCCAATTTTAGGCCACTAGATGAAGGAATTCGGCCACGAAAATGTGCTAAAATTTCCAAACCTTACACGAAAAATTTGCCACAACATAGTACTAAAGTATATATACCACCCTCAAAAATTTGAAGACAGTCTGTAGTGCCCACTTCCCTTTGACACCCTTTTGATACTAATCATGATACTGCCGATTATATTATGGACATGATTATGGACTTTATTGTAGTATGATGTTAGATGTTAGATCATGGATTATTGTTGACTTGATTGAGTTATGATGCATGATGATTATTAGAGACATTTTGGATATTGATGTTGATATACTGTTTAACATGGTTATATTATGGATGTTGTTCAGACGTGTGATATTTGGATATTGTGAGTAGACCTAGAAATAGAAATTATTTGATGATGATATAGTTGTTGAGTAAAATTGTAAATGATCTTGTTGGTTGCTTGGATGTTGTTTCGATTCATATATCTAGATTATCTTGAAGTTTTATTTATATTATTTTGGATGTTCTATTATGGCCACGAGGCCGAATGAGGTATTTGTGTTTTGCAGGTTAAAATATCACAACAAACATCAGGGGATTGGAGACCAACCACATTAGAATTCTAGATGAATTCAACAAGCTCACCATTGCAACTAGTTTTATTTTGTGCATGTTTGTGTGTGTTAGGGATTCCCATGGGGGGATCGCCTTTAAATGTGACCAAGGGGTTATGTGTTTTTATTTATTTGACCCTTTTGTTTAATGTTGCATGTGTTTATTTTGTGATGCATTTGCCCCTTTCTTTATTTATTAAATGTTGCATTAATATTGTGGGTAAACATGTTGTTAATATTAATTAATTAAAAGATATCATGAGAAGTAATTAATAGAGTTTTTGGCATTGATTTAAAGTGTTGTAAGAGATGTGTAAGTTAATTTTTGAGTTTGAAACACTTCATCTTCTTGGAAATTCGAATTTGTCTTTGAAGGCTGATTTTAGAGGCTTGTGTGACAAGTTAATCTTGTCCCATACCTTTTAAATTTATTTACCAACAATACCTATGGTTGGAGAGTTGAGATTATACTTTTATAATTCTTTTTGAGAAGGAAAATTGTAAGTTTTAATTGCACTTTTCTTACATGATTTAATTTCAGTCCTTTTGGGGTGTGGGTTGGATTTGAGTGTGTAAGTAAACTGTCATTTTATTCACCAACCTATTTAATATGCATTGGAGCATGAAATTGACTTTTGGGTTTGGGTTTGAGGATGTGTGATGAGGCATCCTACATGGATCCACCTCATCCTCTTCCCTTCCCTCTGCTATAAAATTTGAATTCCTTGCCTTGTTTTGGGTTGCTTAACTTTGGAGACTTCATTCTTGGGTGAATTATTTTGTCGTTTTGGAGTTCTTACTTTGAAGAAGTTTTGGAAGATTGTTGCATACTTGTGTTTAGCTGTTTTGGATTGCTTGCATTGGAATAAAGCTTGTTAGTTTGGAACTTGGAACAACTCCATCATGGAGAGGTAGGATCTTGGCTCTTGAAATGCTTCTTTTTTTTGTTTATGAAAATGTTAATGTGTGAACGTTTTGGCATGTTTGTGGTCTGTTGGGTAGATGGCTTAGGATTGGTGTAGGAGAAGACTATGGGGTTTATTTTGTGGGAGGCACAAGTGTGTTTTAGGGAGGTATAAGGGAGGAGGGAATTGGGATTTGGGTTCCACCTTACAAAGACATAGCTTGCATTTCTTTACTCATTATAGAGGTATAAGGGTGCTATAAGAGGTTGGGGAGGCATAAGCAAATGTGAGGAATAAGGGGTACTTGGGGAGGCATAAGGAATGTAAGGGTTTTGATATACTATATTTTGGCGGTTTGTAATTCAGGTGGTGATACCCATTTCCTCTTTTGGGAGTCATAAGAAGCATCCCCCATAGTTTCTTGCTCCTTTGGCTTGTTGATGAAGCCTCAGTAATGTTTGTCATACTTTAATGTAATTATAAACTACATTCCATGTTTTGGACTGTGTTTTTATTGTGAAAATGCTACTTGTGTGTTTGTGGAAGCCTGTTGTTGTCATGAGTTGGATCATATCTTTTATTGCATTGTGGTTTGGGCTCAGGGGCTAATGAAGAAGGATGGCTTCTCCTCCTCATTGGATTTCTTGGTTGGGTGGAGAGTGTTGCCTTTCCCCTACTCCTGTTGTGACCAAATTAGAAGAATGAGAAATACACATGTTGCTATTCTGGAGCTGAGAAAAAGATAGTTTGACAGTCCCCTGTGAAATGAAATCTTATTGTAGCCCTTTCCCACTTTGAATTGGATGATATGTATATTAATTGTAATGGAAAGAAACCTTGTATTGATAATGAAATTTGATGTTTGAAATGTAAAAGAGTTATACTATGTATTCTATTTTTTGGAAAGAATGTGAAAGAATGATACATATTTTGTATATTGTATTTTGAAATCAAATGGAAAGGAAGTTGTAAGAGAGTCATTTGAATTAATGGAAGTATTTTATCTTGTTCATATGATATTATTTCCATTGGAAATCTGTGTTTAACACACACTATGAAATCCATGTTTGGAAAGTGGAAAAGTGAAACATGTGAGAAGAAAATGTATTATTCTTCCTTGTTTATAATATATGATTTTGGAAAGAATAGAAAATGCATTCTTGTTTTAATGTTTGATTAAAGGAATAAACTAAATTTTGAAACTAGCATGAAATGAATTTATTTGTAAGAGAAGTAAAATAAGAACAATTGAGTTAACTTTGTTGTTTCCATTTTTGCTTCATGTTAAACTCTATAACTTTTACCATACATGAACAGACCGAACCTGCAATCAAGAAATAATATTGAAACATTAAAATTGAACATGCAAGGATATAAATGAGTTCAATTAGAAAAAAACACTTAAAGGAAATCTTTCAAAACCTGATAAAATTGAGTTCAAAGCTTTCACAGTCATTTTGTTGTCAAGAAATGTAAATGTTCAAATCACAAATCGATCAAACAAATTGAATCTTGAAATCTTTCCTAAACCCATCTAATAAAATTTCTCCATGTCTATTTGACATGTTGAGAGAGGAAGAAGATCAAATTGAACAAATCTCATAACTTAAAATTTACCAATTCGCACTATAAAATCCTACAGATCGTTTTCATGAAATTAACACCTTAAACTCTATTAAAATTAAAAATTAATGAATTTTGTGCAAAGAGGATGTCGAGAGCTTTCCATAAAGTCCTCGTTTTCCAAAAAATGAGCTCTCTATCAAAAGTTATGGCCTTCTAAAGGTTTTCTTCACTTGCTGTAAAAAAAATATAGGAAAAAATTCCTTGGTAGGCCCGTGCACCCCTGAATATTTTTTCCTTAGAGCTTCAAAAAAAAAATTTGGAAAATTTTCCAAATTTTCCCTACTACCCCCGCAGCTAATCAGAGGCTACCACGTGGCACCACGAGGTGTCAACAGAGGGGCGGATCCCTTTTATAACTTAGCGCTTCTATAAAAATTTTGGGAATTTTTTTCAAGTTTTCCCCGCCAGCCCACAGCTAATCAAAGGCTTCCATGTGGCACCATGAGGTGTTAGTGGAGGGGTGGATCCCTTTTTAACTTAGTGCTTCTAAAAAATTTCAGGAAAATTTTCCAAAGTTTCTGCGCCGCCCTGCCGAGCCCATAGCCAATCAGGAGCTGCCACGTGGTGTCACGAGGCAATGACGCAAGAGCAGTTCCCTTTTTGCCTTTTTGCATTTCAGAAAATTTTGGGAAAATTTTCCAAATTTTTGTCACCGGCCTGAATAGCCAATTAGAAGCTTCCATGTGGCATCGCAAGGTGCCGATAGAGGCACAGGTGAATGTTACCTTTTTTACCCTGCGGGGCGTTAAACAAATTTTCTCCCCACCACCCTGCTTTCCCCGCGTTGGCTTAGGAGATGCCACGTGTCCCTCATGGACTCACAGGAGCCCAGGTGCAAATGTTTCTTTCTGCTCCTTGGGAATTTTTCCTCCCCGCAGCCTGTTGACCTGATTTTGGGGATTTCTCCCCTAGGCCCGCAAGCCCGCTCTCGGGGAAAATTTTCACCCCAAGGCCCGTCGGCCCATAACTTGAAAAATATGAGGAGTTAGGAGGATATTCTTTATATCAATGGAAAGGTGAGAAAATTTCCTATTCAATGGAAATGATTTAGGAAATTTTTGAATGTGTTAGTTTTTGGTAAAACCAAGTTGAATCTTTAAAGCCTATTAGAGAGTGGGTATGGTGAGGAATTACCCTCTTAACCTAATTTAACTTTCTAACCCTAAATTTTGGGACCTTGTGACCTCTAATAATTTTTAATAAATGAAAAGTATATTCTAGTGGATTGAAATTGTTCAGGAACTTGTTAGTGACAACTATTTTCTTGTAACCTAGTTGTAGACCCTTTTAAACATAAAAAATTTATTCCATAATTTTCCCAACTAATCCTAGGTTGTTCTTGGGTCTTAAGTGGGTTGTTTTTAGTGGGCATTACACATTATCCAGTTTGTTGGATAGGCATAGTTATGGGCTCCACAAGTTATGCTGCAACGAGTTAGTTCCCTTGTTTCATCAAAATTGACTTCAAGAATGCCTACTGATATTTGAGTTTGTTGTGAGCATTTTATTCTTTTTATGCTTCAATTCTTGGGTTTTGTAAGAATCCACAACTTCATTCAATTCTGTCAAAGTATGGATAATTTGCAGAGGCCTCCGCCCAAATCACCATTCTATATGGGTTTCTACAACTCAAATTCGTTCAAATGGTCTTTTTACATCCATACAGAATTAGTGTTTTCCATTGGTGAATTTTATTTTTTTATGTCCTTGCGGAAAGGGTTTGGATTTATTTAGCTTATGTCCATTTCTGAAATCCTTTTAAGGGCTTTTGTAGGGGAATTGCCTTACCTTTCATTCTAAGATTTATTCCCAACTGTCTCAATGGTCATTTCGTTGACCACTCTTTCACTTAAAATCGCATTCATTGTATATGAAAGTAACATTAGTCAATGCCATGTAGTTCCTTGAATAATTTCTATTTAGCAATCTGGAATATGCCATTTAATGGTGAAAAATGTAACGTCATTTATAGGCAATCCTTTCATCCCCACACCCTCATGTGTCGAAGTGAGACTTCATATGAGTGGATAATGATTGATCATGGACAAGTTATTGAAATTCCATTAGTATTTTGTTTGCGTTTCAAGATTTACATAGCTAGATCTTATGGTAGTATGTCCTATAGCAGGAAACATTCAACATAGATCCCTTCAATCCAAAGTGTCTTGACAGCCATGCACATTATCACTATTCACTCATGTGCCGGGTACCCTCCAAAACATCTGTGTAGTAAGCTGAAATTTAATTGCTCAAATTTTATTTTTCCTCTAGACTAATGCTTCCTCTGGTAAATGATGTTCATAGGGTTTGCATGCAGAGTCCAATTGCTATCTTCATAGAGAAGTGCAGATGATTAAACGGCCTCATTGACATTCTCCATCAAGGATGGGCACTCTAAAGCCAAATGTAATAATTCACAATATAGACCAATTGAAAGACTATCATTTGTGAAAGTGCTACCATGCCATGTTTAAGTGGCCCAGTAAAGAATCCCCTTATAGCCACTTGGCTTGGAAGGGAAATTGGATTTTCCAATCTCTTCATTTATCTTGTCCTAATTAAAGTGGTTGGCACTTTCGTGTTCAAAATAATATGGAAAACATTGGGAAAAGTCAAGCCATGGCGTCAATGGAATGAAAATGGATTCTGTAATGGCATTTTAGTTAATAACCACTCCCTGTGGTGGTTTTCGTTCATTCAATTACAAGATCAGTACCTTACTAAGGTTCCCAGGATTCATATGGGAAGTAATTATGTGATTTTCCTTTTTTAGTTTGTCTAGTTATAGTTTATTCTTCTGTTAGCTGGAAAGTAGTTGTAGTAGTTTTCAACTATTATCTCTAAGCCTTTTGTTCCTCGAGGATTTGGCAAAACTTTCTTCGGGAAAAACTCAAATCTAACCCCTCCAACCTCTTTCTCAATTCATAATAATCCATTTGGAAGAAAACTTGTCGAAAGACACCACAAAAGCAAAAAAAACAATAATAAATAAGTTAATTCCTTTAAAGTCACCTATAATTCTATGAAAATATCCAAAAAAAAAAATGCTTCGAATAGAAGTGTTGGAGTCTCACATAATCACCTCTCTATTTTATTGCCTCATGTCACTTGCATTCCCCTTGTGTTATGGTAAGTGCGCGTCTAATCGCAATTATTGCATTGTCCCCATTAAAACTAACACACCGAAATAAAAAAATAAGTTATGCTTTTGCAACACGTGCAATTGCTAAATTTATATATTTGGATATTAAAAGGTAGCAGCTTTAATTAAAAATAAAACAAACATTGTACTCCAAAAATGTTGGAAATTTCAAGTCGAATTGCCGCTAAAAAGCACAAACTTCAAAGTGAGAAGTAAAATGACCAAACCTTTGTGCCTGTCTGGTTCATGTTGGTGTTTCGGCCCCCCCAATTCCCCTTTTGTGGACACTTGGAAACCTCGTCTCACCTATTTTGGTATCACAGTAAAGCCCAAAAGGCCTAGAATTTGATACATTCATTCTTTTTCCCCTTTAAACCAAAATGGTTTACGTGACATTATATTATTTTAGGATACAACCCTAGAATGCCTCACAAATTTTCCCAAATTTGACATGATTTCAAAGGGTAAATTCTCTTCTGGCTTTGGAAAGAATGAAATTATTGTTTATTTTCCAATGTTGAAGTTAATCAACATTTCTCTATTTATAATTATTCTATGGTAATATTAAATATATAACTACAGATTCAAGTGCAAGCGAACAAGGTGGCCCTCAAGGTGGAGCACCTCCAAACTCTTCTTCGGCACTAGGGCGATTCCCCTTACAATGAATGTTCATGATACCCCATCCCCCTCCCGATGCTCCACACTCCATGGCGGTCCTCCTTGAGGTGGTAGGCATCAAATCCATGTCTGCACACATCACTGCTTTCAGTTGTGCTCACCGGTCCCCTTATAGTTAAACTGCCCACAGGAGGAACTTTTCCCCAGATCCACCTCCATATCACCAAATAGGGTTGGGGTACCCTCCATCACCCAACTCATCTCGGATGCGGCTTCAGACTTGCATGGCACCCCTTCAGCACACTTGCACTCTCTCTATGGTTGGAACCCACCTGCACTCCACCAAATAAGCTGCTCCCAAAATGTCTCTATCCATTTTGAAATACTCGGGGCACAGATTGAATGAGTCTCTCAAATCCAAGCTGAACCAACTTGGCTCTGGTATGGGATGTGTCAGACAGTGGCAAGGACCTAATCTATAACTGGCTCCTAATGATCAATGATCTGCCTTCTGCTGGTCAAGAATTTGTAGCAAGTTGGATATAAAATTTCATTGCTACTGTGCTTTTTGTTATTTTGGGCTATAGTTGACTTTCCTAGGCTCGGCCTAGTTTGATCACGTGGCTTTGGGGAATTCTTCCATACCACCTATTTTTTTGTGTGAATTATCTTGTATCATTTTACTAGTTAATATAATATAAGATCTTATTCATCAAAAAAAAATTTATGCCTGTGTGACAAGATCATCCCATGCTTCTTCAAAGTCCTGACCACAGAATTCACCTCCCACTGAAACTTGTTGTGCAGGGAGTGAAGAGTCCGGCCTTCCCATCAAACAAAAGAACAGTACACCTCCTTCAGCCATCTCCTCTGCTCTGCACTTCATGAAAGCAGTGAGATCCTTCTGGGACTTCTTAGAGTATATATCAACAATATCCTGCCTCCCTCTGTTGATCCACACTCTACCCCCTGTTGTAGAAGGGCGAATCCTTATGTATAATAGTCTCAGGCACCTGCAACAACAATCATAATCAGCACTTAACAAAACCCAATGAACCATTGTAAGCACCAACTTCCTACCTAGCCGTAAAATGACATGCACCCACATGAAATGATACCTCTGAAATCCAATGGAGGGCCATTATAGAGAAGCATACATGAATGCTTGATCTAGGAAAAATGACACGGTAGAAGGATCCTGGCACCCCAGCAACAAAATATGGACGATTATGCCGGTCTAACAGATTGAACAGTCCATTAAAATCATTGGATGGCAAATCAGAGAAGAAACCTTGGAAATCTGGCACCACTGATCCGTTTAACAGATTTGTCAATGTCATCACAACAAAGTCCATATCTAACACGGTGTTGGGACCAGTAGCACAGCCAAGATCTGCAATTCTAACGGGACCCTCCATGGGGAACTTGAGCTTCTCAATGGCTGTCCGAAACAGAGGTTGGAGTACATGGAAAACATACCTCTGTCTTGTAGAGTTCTCTGCATAACTTGCAGCACCAGTGCCTGCATACATGTGAAGAACTCCATCTAGTTGAGCAGAAGAATCTGCATTTTCTCTATCCCTCTCTAATCCTATTCTGTGGACTTCATTTGCCAAGCGCCTGGTTCTCCATTGCATGACAATCTGAAAACCAGTATGGCTTATGGTTCGAATCCTTACATATTAAATACCAGCAGAGTGGAAGTTTTTTTAAGATATTCCTTAACGTTTTTCTTGTTCACACACAACTTAATTGTGGTGGCCATGGACAGCTACAGAGCTTGTCCCCACCTTACGGTCCTCACAAATTTCGTGCCTCGTGGCATATACTGTCTCATGATTGTAGAAAGATTGACCCAAAATGTACATTTCTTAGCGGGTCTTATTCAACTTACAGCAGTCAAGCTTTTTACTCCGTAATTCACGCATTATTGCAATGACAGAGGAAGAGAACATTTCCTTACAAAGCCAATAAAAAAGAGCCACTTCTCTTGGTCTATCCTGGTCATTTCTTACCTTTTAAGCCGTTCAAGCCTCGTGGCCTTTATATATATATATATATATATATATATATATATATATTATATATATATATATATATATATAGTATATATAATATATAATTTTAAATTTAATTATTTTATTGATATGATCTAATGAGTTCCAATAAATTAAAATAAAGACACATTATTTGTTCCTCGCCAAACCCAATGTATAATCATTGTTTTTATTAGTTGATTATAAAATTAACCTATTAAATTTATATAGTTCTTATATTTCATTAAAGATGTTAAGTTTTTCTATTCTATTTTATGTTTTGTAAAAATAATTATTGAAACATAACATATATAAAATTAGAATACAATTAATATATGTAATATATGTCGAGAGGTATATATTATATATATTTTATATTATAAATATATAGGTGTCTCGTGAACTTCACCTCTCGACATATTTTACATATCATATTTTGGTTTTATGTTTTTATGTGTATATTAAATATGTCGAGAGGTGAAGTTCACGAGGCACCTATATATTTATATAATATATAAATATATGTAATATATACCTCTCGGCATATATTTATAAAATAATGCATTATACATAAAACAATACCAAAAATAAAGTATGAAAAAAAGGGGGAATTTAGTTCATGTATGAATAAAATAAAATATATAATTTAATATTATAATTATTTATCATCAAAACATAGTCACTTATATGTAATTTTCTTATGTAATTATATTACTATATAACTTAACACCTATTTGTCTTTGGAGAATGAGTATGAGCAAAAAAAATCAAGGTCTATAATGGACGAAGTTCTTATGGATTTTATTAGTAACTATATTATCATGTTTAAAAAAATACAATCTTTTTTCATACGAATTGAAATGCGCAATGTACATCACATGTAGTGAAAAATTCATAGAGTGAAATGTGTGTTACACATGGTACATTATTTATATTCCAAGGATATAAGTCTTTTTTCCTCAACCTTCTATTTCGAAAGTTGTTTTCCATTCTCCATTTTTGCATAGCGCTCATATGAAAATGGTAGAGATATTCTTAGAGTCTACAATGACTTCACTTGAGAGATAGACACAAATGTTAACCCCATTGTCTCTCTTTCTTCAATATCAACTGTAGCCTTGAAAAGAGTCAAACCTTGCGATTTATGTATCGTTAATGCTCATGCCAACCGTAAGGGTAATTGGTGTGTGTGTCCCCTCTATATTGGTGTAATCGGGATGGTATTCGGAGTTCTATCTTTAAATGGTATTTCGAAGTAACTATCGAATTCAGCGATTACATATGTTGACGGGTTCGGTGGACCAGTACCAAGTGCATATACTATGTTTCGAATATATCCCAGAGCTCCATTTATAAGACCTGCTTCTATCCAAGGATTGGATGTTAGCATAACCCTTGCATCATTAGAAATTAATAATTCTAAATCAAGTTCATCATTCAGACCTCTTGCTAGTGTGTTGGCGGTACTTGTTCTAGTTACAATTCTATGTGCGATAGGTCTTTTCAATGAATGCAATTTTTTGTTGTTGTGTTTATTCACATTAATATTTGTCGCCTTTGGGTGAATATTATTATAGAATTCTATGTTGATATCTTTGTCTAATGCAGAACTTGTTCTACTAATTAACAACATCTAATCATCCAGTGTCAGATTCACATCTCTGAGATTGGCCAGAAGTTCTCGAAATTGATTTTGGTCTTCATCTTCTCCTGCTTGCCTAAATACCTTATCCAATGTAACAACTGTTTCGAATGCTTCCCATAATAGCTTTCCATGTCTATTACTATCATATGGTGATTTATCGGTAATAGGAGGAAGTTGCTCCAAATCTCCTACCAAAATCATAGAAACACAACCAAAACTCATGTCTGCTCTTTTAAGGAATGCTTGATGAAGTCGGGAGTCCACGTTTTCTAGTAAACTTTGTCCGAAAAAGCTCATTTCATCAATCAATACATATTTTATGTGGAAAATCACTTGTTGGAATGTTGCAAGTCTCGATCCCTCTAATTCTGCAAAATATGTAGTAGGGATTTGAAGTTGTGAATGGATTGTCGAGGCACCAGTATTAAAAGATTCGACTCCTATTGGTGCAAGCAATAGAAGAGGAGAACGTTTAGGGAATGATGCATCAAAAAGTTCTTGACGAATCACACCAATCAAATAGGATTTTCCTATTCCTGTTGTTCCTTGAACTATCATGAGCAATGGAATGTTATTTCGATGTTGATTATAATGTGTCATTATTATATAAAGTGGTTGTTTGTGTTTAACACCCAAGGTGTCGCAATTGAAATTTGGGGCTAATTCATCATCTATAACCAACCCATTATCTTTCATGTTGCTTATGAATTTTATCGCTTTACTTGTGTATTCTTCACCTCGATATCCATCATTCCATGGTGCTTTTCTGTCAATATCTCTCCTTCCCAACATATCTATTTCCGTCGCTTGCAAAATTTGACCATGATGAAGCCTACACATGATTTCCCGTTCATGTTTCATTGTATTTTGTTGAACATGTTGATTAATTTCATCTTAAGAGTTGTTGTTATTTTCAACATCTTCTACTGTAGTCCTCCTTTTGACATGCCATTGATTATAACGGAACGAATCCCAGTTTGAAATTATTGAATCAAAATCATGTCTAATATCTCTATCTATATCTTGAAATGGCTTGTAAAGAAATAAATCTGACCAACAAAAATGAACCCATTTATGAGATTCCCGTGAAGGGAGAGAGGAAAACCTCGGGAACACTCTCACAATAGATGCCAAACTCCTGACCTCACACTTGTTATCCCATTTTCTCCTTGGATTATATGTCCAAGATCTAGCGACATCAATAAGAGACACACTTTCCATGGGAAAAGGCCTATTCTTGTACCCATCAATGAAACTTTTTGCATGTTCTTCACGGTCATATCCATCAAGTGTTATTACTTTTTTGAACACCTCATACGAAACGTTGAAATTGAAAAATAATCTATTGCTCTCTACCAAAAGGAGCTCCAACAACATGTGACATGTTTCATTTACGCCAATGTCTCTTTCAACAATTGTTTCGGTTAGAAGTCTCTTGTATGTTGTCACTGCCATTTCATCTGGGTTTTCAATATTTGCCATCCACATCAAAATTTGATGATAAGTTTCAGATATTTTCTCCATTTTTACTACATACTTTGCAATGTACTTGACTACGGCGTGTTCGGAAAGAACAGGTTACCAATCTACGTTTTATCTCCACAATTGTAATATGTAGCGATTATGTGTATTTACCCTATCATCATTTCTCGCAGGTTTGAAATTTTTATTTCCCATCTCCAAGTCTTGATATAACTTTGATCCATCGAGATTCAATGGCCACGGTGCATTATACCTGCAAAATGTAATAATCAATTATTAGTTCTTCCGCGTATGTGTTTTTTATTTCAATTTAATTATTCAAATTCTTGAAAATCTTACCTAAAAACAATTTTTCCCCTTTTCTTACGTAGGTTGGCACCCTCTCTACACATTGTATGTCATTCTCCACTGTTGAGAATCTCTTCATAGTCACGTTCCATATATCGATTTGTGTCAGTTGTCTTGTATTTCGAAGACATGGATGCTGCATAAAATTTTGGTAAACCTGTAACCTAGAACACAAGAATACACCATATATTTTGAGAACATAAAAATTCTATATAAATCATAGACTCGATGAGAATCAATAAATTACCTGTATGTTTCGTTGGTGTGAGTCATCCCGATGATTCCATGCATGGACAATAGAATGGAAGTATTTTTCAACATTTCCACATTGAAAATCATCATTCCAATCAAGGTTGTCCATATTCGGTGCCACTTCTTACCATATGAATCCATGCACATGTGGCGAACCTCTATGCTTCCATTCATATCTAGACCAATAATCTTTAACTTTCATTCCTTTTTGTAATACCTCCTTTCAGAAAAGTGTATGTCGCAGGTGTATATAATGTGCCACTATATGTGGATATTCGATGATATTTTTCCTTCGCCAATTTTGAGCTTCTCGTGGATTATCTGGCGGTGTTCCAGGCATAAATTCATCTAGATCAGGCCAATACATATCAGTTGCACTCAATGTGAAAAAAATGGTACGTGATACTATATGATGCAACATGTCAGCCAATTCACCACGACATTTTGCCTAGTAAGACCTTGTACCCCTCAATGATGTTCTGAACCGCATCAAACGATCAACTAGATTGGAATGGGGAACATTCTTCATATGCTCACATAACTCATCGATGGTGATTGACATATCTTGGAGGTTTTTCTTCACAAAACCTATAGATGAATTTTGTGCATGATGTCTCATGATCATGTTCATCATGTAATACATGAACTGAGGATGTCGACCATATTGGTGATCCCTATATCGCAATAAATGTTAGGATAAAATATTATTATCCTAATTAATTATGCATAGTATAATTATTTAATTAATTTTATTAATTAAATAATAATGGTTATTAAATTAACCATATTTTGTTATGTATTGTTATATGGTTCATAAACCATATTTGTCTTTCATAGATGTTGTTATATTGTTTTAAATAGTATATTTGTTTTTATTCAATTGTTGCTTCCTGGATGTAATATTGGAAGCTGATGTACTGATTGTTGTAATGTTATAACTTATATTTTATTTGTATTCAGCTGTACAATACCTATAATTATTGCAACTCTTTCTTGTGTAAACGGTTGATTGAGTTTAATAAAATATTATTAAGCTTCCGCCCCTATTGCTCAATCTACATTTGGTACCAGAGCAAGAATCTAGACCTGTGAAGGAGTGGAAAGAGAGTGCAACAGAGATAGAGACGATTGGAGAAGAGTATGCAACAATAGAGAGCTTGTGCAGCCTCCTGTAACCTCCCAGTCTCATCTTTGCCTTCCCACATCCCCCAATTCATTCCAGGTGTTTGGAACACAATTTTTTTTGCACGGGTGCACTCAGCACCAGGAAAATTTTGTTGCAAGTATATACATTGAAAACAAATTCATTCAAGGGTTTTGTACAGATAATATTATCTGTTTGTTATCAAATTCAAAGGTTTTGCAGTGATCTACATTGGTTTTTGATTAGCGTAGTGAAGCAAGCCAAGCAGTTTAAGCTATTACAAAGCCAAAGCCAAAGCCACAACCCCTGCAACCCTGCACAAAGAAACAACAATAAATCAGCAGTGGCTTTAAGCTCCACCCCCTACAAACCTACACACAGCATCACCAAACAAAGAAGATAAACAAAAGGCAGAGGCATACAACAAAGCCACTCAGACCTGCACAAAGCAAAAATGGTGACAAAAAAAAAGGAGAAATCTAGTCGAACCAGCAATAAAAGCTATTGTTGTGCATCTCCATGCACCTGCAGCAAACAAAAAATGTGGCTAAAGGAAAAAAAAACATCGACCAAGCAAATATCAATAAAAAAAAGGCGGCCGTGTAAAGGAATAAAAACAAAAACAATGCACGGAGAGCAATAAAGGGGCGGAGGAAAGTTTGTAGATCCGTTTTTGGTGCAAATGGAGCCCTAAATCCGCCTCAATCCTAAGCCATGTGGATCTTGCATGCACCATGTCATTAATTTGCAAGGTTAGTTATTTTTTCACTTCTTTAAATGCAATATTATGTGTTTTATACTTAAACAAGCTTAAGTGGCCAAGGTGGATAGACTATATGACTTAGAAGTGGGAGGTCTGGAGTTCAAATCCCACCCCAAAATTCCTTTTTTGAATTTGGCAGAATATTTGGCGGAACTGCTAAATTTAGCAGAAAATTCAAATTTAGTTATAACTAACTAAATTTAGTGGAGAAATCCCTAATTTAGGGTAAAAAATTTTTTTCCTCCCATTCAGCCTAGTTTTTTTATTTTGGACATTTTTTACAAAAGGAGACCCATCTAAAAATTGCATTTTCAGCTATTTTTTTTGCAATTTTTAGCATTTAGGGTCGTATTGCACTCCGGAGGCCACTAAGGACCCCCGAAACTAAAATTTTTCCCTGCCATGTCAATTTTTCAAGATTTTTGAATGTAATTTACATACTTCAGAATATTGTACTAATTTGCAGGTTGCCATAGTCAACTGCAAAACTTTGTAACTGCTCATAAACTGGCAGAAATGTAATAAAAATAAATTAAAAATTGGTTCTGTAACACTCATGAGATCCTAGATCTCATTCGCAACGTTCGGTATATACAGTGCCTCTGGGGAAGCGCTTACAGGTAAAGCCGTTGTGACTACTACTGCACTTAACGCCTAATATAGCTTGCAATAACATGTCGTCTGGGCATCGTCCCTATAAATCAATGAGGAGTAATAAGGTCACAGTGCACACCACTATGAGCCAATCCCATCCGTCTGTGAACGATTGCAAGACATAAATCCAGACTGAGAAATTATCCGAGTATATAGCGAAGTTACGCGCACATATGAGGATATTTCTTTGAGCGCGGTGTCAATAATTGCACAAACCCCATTAGTACTGTCTTGGTACCACGTATCGAATTCTTTCACGTACATTAACGCCTCTTTCACATACCGCCGGGTATATAGAAAGGGCGAGCTTCTTCCACGTACTGACGGGTATATCGGAAGGGTGCGTATATAGAAAGGTTCAGTATATCAAACTGACGATAATATAGAGTGGGAGACCTTATACCTAGAGTGATAAGAGCTAAACCCTGTCAGTGATCTCTACAAAATGGGCACCAATGCCCCCAAATTTTTTCTTCCAGAGTTCACCAATTTCTCAGAGGAAGCAACTATGCTACTTGGAAGACAAAAATCAAAGACATAACTTGACTTTGAAGAAATCTGGCCTGCTGTGACTGGTACTCTAACCAGATCAGCCAACGGATGCAACACAACAATGACAATTTGATAGAGCAGATCAGAAAGGCCAAAGCTCATCATATTGTTTGGAGTATCCGACGATGTGCAACACCCACATTCGAGATGCCCACAATCAGCAAAAGAAGCTGTGGGATAAGCTGAGCACAATATACGAGGCCAAGAATAAGAATGTCATACTCAATTTGCAGATTCAGTTACATACATTGAAATTCAAACAGAATGAGAAAATTGAAGCCTTCTCTAAGAAGAGTTACAGAGTTGAGGGCTTCACTTATTAGCCCTAGGAGAAGAATTCAAAGATGATGTCTCTCGTTCCCATTGTTCTGAGAGCTCTCCCTTCTTCTTACCACATTTTTGTCACAACTCTAAACTTGTCAGATACGACAATTAGTTTTGACAAGTTAGTAAACCTACTTCAATAAGAGGAAGCAATGTACAACAAGGATGATGAAGAGGAGCAGGCATTGTCTTCACATCAAAAATGGAAAGGAAAAGGTAAAGGTAAAACCTAAATCCTATCAGAAGTCCCCACATCAGAATTAGTATCATGGGGACAATCAACAGAAGAAGCGATGTCCCATTTAGCAAAAGAGGACATGACTTGCAAGAAGATTGTTGGTTTAACACATATAAGAAAGGTTCATCAAGCAATTCTAGACCAGAACAACAACAAACTTATAAGGGACATTCAAAGAATTATCACGGGTAGAAAAAGGGGAACTGGAAAAGAATACCCCACCAACAAGGTAATATTGCTGAGCAACAAGATTAGTAAGATAATGAAGACTTCTTGTTCACTGCTCGATCAAGTGAACCATCCACGTCATCTAGTGACATCTGTTATGTTGATTCGGGAGCCACTCAACACATGACCGGCCACAGAGACTAGTTTATTTCAATGAGGGACACGCCATCGAAAAATCATGTTTCGTTGGGAGATGATTCTTCATATACAGTTTAGGGGATTGGAAACATTTCTCTACCCCTTGGTTCATGCAAATGCAAACTATCAGATGTTCTATATGTCGCTGGGTTGACAAAGAACCTTCTTTCGGTCAGTCAACTCCTAGATCACAACCTGAAAAATTGACTTTGATAGTCAATCCGGCAAGAAAATGTGTTTGATTTGAGATAAATCCAGACGCTCGAAAATAATTGCAAAAGCCTCCAATGTGGGACGAATGTTTCAACTTGATTTTATTCACAAAAATGATTAAGCACTCGTGGCTAAAAACTCCACCTCAGCTCAGTTTTGGCATCAAAGATTTGGTCATGTAAGTTTAAAATATCTCAGACACACTTCGCCGGTGTAATATAGTACATGGGCTACCATCTCTTCAGAAGGATACAGACAAGTTTCCTCACTACTTAGCAGGGAAACAACACAGAGTTTCATTCTAAACAGAGTTCTTTTCGAGCTCATGGTAAACTTGACCTGGTTCATACTGATCTGTGCGGTCCAATGCAACCAATTCATTCAGGGTTCCAGTACTTCATGCTCTGTGTTGACGACTATTCAAGCAAAATGTGGATTTTCCGTCTTCGCAAGAAAAGTGAAGCCTTTGAAACATTAAAAAATTTCAAAGTGGCAGTTGATAAAAGAAAAATGGTCGTCACATCAGAACTTCTCTGCTCAGATCGAGGGGGGGAATTCACCAATGATGAGTTCAGAGACTACCTACAAACTCACGGGATTCGTCGACAAATGCCTCCTCCACACACACCGCAACAAAATGGTGTTGTCGAGAGAATAAATCATACTGTCATGGAAATGGTGCGATGCAATGATCGATGATTTCTAAACTTGCAAAGACATTTTGGGTAGAAGCAGCAAAAACAGCAGTGTATTTGTTAAACAAAGCACCCACAACTGCTCTTGATGGAATTACACCACAAGAAGCATGGTCAAAAAGGAAACCATCCATTGCACACCTCAAAGTATTCGGGTGCAAAGCCAGCATGCACATACCCAAACAAAAAAGAAAGAAATTAGACATGAAGTCACAAAATCTCATCTTCATTGGATACAGTGAAGAGACTGTTGGGTACAGACTGATGGATCCTAAGACCAAAAAAGTCTACACAAGCAGAGATGTTGAGTTTTTCGAGAAGAAGGAAGCAGAGACTCCTCCTCCAGAACTCGCAAGATGTAGATTTTTTCACCTAGTTGTAAAAACTGAAAGTTAATGTTCCCTCAGAAGATGAAAGTGATGATGGGGATGATGGTGTTGATCAGAGAGAACCACAACCCAAGGGAATAACTCAGATGTATGCCTAAATGGTGTATAAGTACATTACGAGATGCAAGATTGGAAGATCCACTGGGATACATCCACCCTTGGACCACAGACTCAAAGTAAAACAAGAGAAGAAGTTAACTTTGCTTTGGATGAGTAGAGTTATTGAAACAGACGAGCCATCTACAGTCCAGGAAGTCCTACAGTCAAAAGGTTGGAAAGATGCCATGGATTCTGAATATCAATTAGTGATGAAGAATAACACTTGGCAGCTTGTCGATCTTCCACTAGGGAAGAAACCCATTTGGTTGTAGATGGATATTCAAAACTAAGTACAAAGCAGACGGGACAGTGGAAAAGTGCAAAGCAAGACTTGCAACAAAGGGGTACACACAGAAAGAAGGCATTGACTATGAGGAGACATTTGCTCCCACAGCTAAGATAAAAATGATCAGGATGATCTTTGCTCTAGCTGCTCAGTTTGGATGGAAAGTTCACCAATTGGACGTAAAAAGTGCCTTCCTGAATGGAGATTTGCAAGAACAAGTCTACATGATTCAACCTGAGGGATATGTTGTACCTGCTCAAGAAGAAAAGGTATGCAGACTCAGGAAATATCTGTATGGCCTCAAACAGGCGCCCCAGGCATGTTACCTCAAGATTGATGAGCATCTCATACAACATGGATTTGTCATAAATATATATGATCCCAATCTCTACCTCTAAAAGCAAAGGGGGGGAGATGGTGATTGTTGTAGTTCTATGTCGAAGATATAGTCATCATTGGCAGTTCAGTAAAGAAAATTGATGAAACAAAGAAAGATCTTAAGCGATCATTTAACATGACCAGATCTCGGGCTTATGCACTACTGTCTTGGAATAGAAGGTATGGCAGAAAGAGAATCACATCTTTGTTTCTCAGATGAAATATACCAAGACAACGCTCGAGAAGTTTAGGATGATGGATTGCACACCAATTGCTACACCTATGGAGAACAGATTACAGTTATCTCGTTTAAATCCATCTCCTGAGGTAAGTGCCACTCTCTATCGGCAGCTGATTGGGAGTCTCATTTACCTAACCTACACTAGACCAGATTATCAGCTTTGCAGTGAGCTATCTATCCAAGTTCATGCAGAAACCCAAAATTTTTCATTGGAAAGCAGCAAAACACATTTTGAGATATCTCAAAGAATCAGTGGATCTTGGTCTAGAATACAAGAAGAACGAAAAATTCTTCTTGACTGGATATTCAGATTCAGATCATGCAAGCAACATTGATGATAGAAAATACACTTCTGGATTTTTATTCTTTATGGGATCTGGACCAATATCATGGGGAAGTAAAGAAACAACACTTTTTTTCTCGCTCTTCCATAGAGGCCAAGTATCGGTTCTGCAGGAGAAGCTGTCTGTGAAGCGATTTGGCTACGTCGCATACTGGAAGGACTTGGAAAACCACAAGACAAACTGACCACCAATGTATGTTGACAACGAAGGTGTTCTCAAACTTGTTCGCAATCCAGTTTTTCACAAGAGAACAAAGCACATTTTGAAGTTCAGCTTCATTTCATACACGAACATGTGTTGAAGCACAACATCCAGCTTCAGTTTTGTCCAATTACTGAACAACGAGTAAGATATATTTCACAAAGTCACTTGCACGTGACAAGTTCGAGTTGTTCAGAGCATTTCCTCTCCTCATCTCTTCAAACAATGCACAATTAAGGGGGGGAATGTTAGGATAAATTATTATTATCCTAATTAATTATGCATAGTAGGATTATTTAATTAATTTTATTAATTAAATAATAAATGGTTATTAAATAAACCATGTTTGTTATGTATTGTTAAATGGTTCATAAACCATATTTGTCTGTATAGCACATTGTTATATTGTTATAAACAATATATTTGTCTTTAATGTCAATTGTTGCTTCCCGGAATGTAATATTGGAAGATTGTTTGTATTCTGGTTTGTGGTTGCACCTGTTACAGCTCATATTTCCCGGATGTATTTGGCTGTGCAATATCTATAAATATTGTAGCCCATTCCTGTGTAATTGTTTACTGATTGAGATCAATAAAATCTACATCAGGCTTCTGCGTCCCTCTTTCTCAATCTATACATAAATGATTTCAAAACAATTCCATGGAGACGTACTCATATAATAATCGATCAATACAAAAATATAGTGCAAAAATCACAAATTCCATCAGGAAATATGCAGTGGGGTTTGCCATTGATCAAGCTAGTCTTACTTTCTAATTGTTTCTCATGTTGGCTTTTTAGATAGCATATATAATATCCGTTGGCACACATGTTTTGAATGCTATATTGAGTTTGCTATGTAGGGTTATACACAATATGAAACATAATGGTAGGTGTAAAATTTATCCATATACACTGGGTGCTTTTGGGTCACCCCCATGCTATTGATAAGTACTGTATGTTTCTAATTGAAATTACCTTCACACCTTCCTCATCATGATTAGATATATAAATATTGTTTATTTCTATCTTTTGTCAGAATAATATGACTAACACACGTGTCTTGAGTATCAGTTGCTCGAACCTATTCTCAGCAGAATGATCTGGAAGTTCATTACTATTATTATTTTCATCAATGCTGGACATTTCAATATAACTTATCATGTCACTACTTTATTATATCAAGGCATTGTAAACTCCTTTATTTTATTGACATGTATCTGAATCCTTTTCTTATGGATTCCATATTGATCTCTATTCCAATTACAATAATCATCGACATTATCTTTCAATCATATGGCGTGAGTTCCTTAGTGATTGTATTATGACTTCTGTGAGGAGTCCTTATCATTTGTCACTCTGTGTCTATATTGCGTGTATGGACCTCTTATTTCATATGTCACCTGGAAAATTGTGCTTAACACGGGACTATTACCAATTGTCCATAATTGTGAGTTACCGTTTGCAAGTGTCCCTATGCGTGTAACTCTATGCCAACATCCATATTGTTTCTATGCCGATAATTGCTCCTTACCTTGTCCCTTGTCACTACTATTTCTACTACTATACAACATGTCCTTGAGGTGTTCGAGAAACTCTTATGTTTCTATTTAGCATATCCTAACAACTATAACACATGATCGATAAAGAAAGGTTATCAATATCATGTCATAAAATCGATGTTTCTATGATGTTAAAATCTACTCCCAAGCATTCCATTGACATGATATATCATATGTTATCTCGTACTATTTGAGTCTTGCATTCTATACTTCAGGTCTTCTTTTATGTTGTGATGATGTTGATTTAATCTATGTGTAATCATTATTCCACTATATCTAACCCCTTCTTACACGTTCTTGTTCCCATAATGGTGGCCACCATTATTGAATTTCCTATGTGCATCACTATCATAGAGTATCTAGATTATATTACAACATGGGTATGCATTCTATTATTTTTATCTGTGTGCTAAAATTCTTTATCACATAGTGCCTTCAAAAGAGAGGCGAATTCATCGATGATGATATTATACATACCCCAAAATTAGGTTTCAACATATAGGAACACGTTTTATGATAGGGCCTCAGAGATGCTTAAAAGGTGCAAGTAATAAAATGTGGTATGAAATCTAAAGTAGGTCTTGCAAATGATACCAATACGAGTCTAGGATTGTGGTAACATTCTTGATTAGGATACATGTGAGTCCCAAATAGTGGGAATGATCGTTCTAGAATTTTAAATTTTCACAAGTTCTATTAGCTATATACATGTCATTTTTATACATCCTCAGATATAGATTAATCGATGTATGACATGATCAAGGGGGAATCTGTTACTTCATTCCTTATTGTCTACTGTTATCACTATTCAAACTTTCACTTTCAAGAACAAGATCTCGTTGGGCATCTGTCATTTCTTGTTGTCTCCTTCTCATGATATTGCCATTTGATAAATTCTCTACAATATGCTCAATCTTTCATCTTCATTTTCAACACCTTAATCGTGGGCGATCAAAATGTTTATCCATTATTTTTGGTTTATGTCTGTACTTAGTAGTTACAATAACTAAGAAATCCACGTACATGTAATAGCAATCAATCATATATTATCCATGTTGTAACAATTAGCAAGGCTAGTCAAAGAATGATATGAATTTATGAGAATAGGAGATTAGAAAAAGTGTTTCCATTTCCATATTTATGACTTTTGATTGATTTTTAATAGTTTTTTCACCAACATACTCAAAACTCTATGTAATTTATAAAATCATTTATATAAATAATGCAATTAAATCCTCACATTCTCATTTTTATTCCTCAGGAAACCGATCTCTGAACAAATATATCCTTGTATCCTTATTCTTGATACATATGAGTCATCTTGAGACGATTGCGCACGAATTGAATCGTCATGTTATTTGCATGTTGTCGTCTCTTTGCATAAATTTCTTCATTTATCAATTCAACCCTTCGTTCTGCAAATTCTCTTCTATCATTATCATTTCAACGTTGTCCTTTGCTCCTCTCATTGTGCATCTATCATTTCTTGTTGTCTTCTTTTGCGATATTGTCTTTGATATTCTTTTCTTCCCTGTTCATTTTCAAAATTTAATCTTGGTGGAGCCATCCCTATAAATTATTTTTAAAAAATCATCTAATTATTTATATTGTTTAAAACTCCATGTACATGTAATAAGAAATAATCATATAGTATAGAGAATCTAAAAATTATGAAGGACGCTCAAAATATGATATGAACTAAAGTAACACAAACTGTCACATTTACAAATAACAAAAAATACATCAATTCTCTATTAACACAACAATTCTTCATCGATGTCATTTTATAAATCATTATTAGTATATTTATATTTGACATTTCTTATAGAAAAACTGCATTGTCGAAAGATGCATATGTTATACATACAATGGGATGTCCCTCATTACAGTGCTTTAAACACCTTTTTGAGAACACAATGATGACATCAAAATTAGGACGTGCTAGGAGAGCATAATAGGAAACATCCCATTTGCAAATCCTAGCTCCCGCTATTGAAAAAGGCACATGCAACGATAGATTTTGAGTTGGACAAATATCCACATATGTTCCCCAATGAAAATAATGTATGGATATATATACGCATACAAAAATTTCTCATAAACATAACATTATTTTTTTTTTAGAAAGTTTATATTTCGTCAATGTATTAAAATTATAAATGTACAAATATTCAATTTCTAAATACACAATGCACACTAAGATGTTAAAAACTATCTATATAACAAAAGCAAAATCTTAATAATTGAAATATTTTACAAGTTTCTATAATTTTTAGATGATATTGGTAATACATCTCTAATTGTAATGTTTCCGATTGTCTTTTTAAAATAAAAGTTTGTAGAGAGACTTTCACATCTCACTCTAAGTTACTATTATTATAAATTACATATCACTTTGAATAATAACTATTTAAAAACTTTATTTCAATAAATTGTTAAAGTAAAAATAGATAGTTTTCCATGGGTTTATTAAAAATACAAACATTATTAAAGTAATAATTACAATCTACACATAGAAATGTTGGTTTTCTATGTCAGGGAATATGGAAACCTATACTAAACATGAAATATATTGTTTAATGTGTTAGGGAAATTTTTATTTGATAAACATTATTAAAGTTGTAATTGTCTTGCACACATAGAAATTTTGCTTTAATAATACATCTCAACCAGAATATTTTCCTAAACAATTCAACTTACAATGTCTACATTTTTTTAAAAATTACTCAAAATTTCAAGTAGATTTTTTTCTTTCAAAATTAATAAATTTTACCAAGATAGAAATTTAAATAGGATATAAATTTCATAAAGTAACTTTTAATAATACATCTCAACTGGATGTTTTTTCTTTTCATTCAAAATTATTAAATCTTATCATGATATACATTTAAATATATATAAATTCATAAAGTAAATTTTAAAAATACATATCAAACCTAAACATCAAAGTGAAAAAGACACCGAATATATTTTCTAATCATATTTTTTTTAATAAATTTCATACCTATATCATATTAATGACTAATCCTGGAGTATGTCGAAGTTATGTGAACTGCAATTAATTATTTCTCCATTTCCTACAATGTCATTGTAAGGTAAAAATTTAATCACATAATCCCAAAAATATAATTGAAATATATAAAGCAGACACTATAAATACATATTGAAATTAATGACTAATCCTAGTGTGTCAAAGTTATGTGAACTACAATTAATCATGTCTCAATTTCCTTGCAATGTCATGTAAGGTAAAAATTTAATCACATAATCCCAAAAATATAATTGAAATAGTGGAGTAATTTTCTATCTTTAAAAAAAGGAATTACAGTGAAATGAAACCAAGAGAATAAGATCTTACTATCAAGTTATTGAACTTGTCACAATTTCCAATCCAGGTTTGTTTGTAAGGAACAAATTAAATTATTATAATGCGTGGGGAAGTTATGTAACTTTTTTTAATAACTTATTTATTACTTAATATTATTTACCTAATAATATATTACATATTTAAACTTATTTATTTATTTAAACATTATAGTTTTTAAGTTAACAAATTAAATTACTAAAGTATTTTTTACTTGTTTAAACAATTTATTTACTTTAATTTTTAAATATAATTCATTTCCCCACACCGATAATTTAAAAAATTAATTTACTAAAGTATTTTTTACATTTAAATTATTTACTTCCCCACACCTGAGAATTTAACAAATTAAATTATTTACTTCCCCACATCCTCTTCACTTTAATTTATGTAACTTCTGCAAGAATTAAATTAAATTAGTAAATTACTAAAGTTAAATTAAATTACTAAAGTTTTTTTTACCATTAAATTATTTAACCTTATAAATATAATATTTAGATTTTCCAACATATAGTTTTTAAATTAATAAATTATTTTAAAAACTACTTACTAAAAGGTTTTTTACCTTTAAATTATTTACTTACCCACACCCGATAATTCAACAAATTAAATTATTTACTTTCCCACACCTGAGAATTTAACAAATTAAATTAGTAAAGTGTTTTGTAACTTCCCCACATGAATTTTACAAATTAAAATTAAATTAGTAAAGTGCTTTTTAAAAATATCACAGACACAAATTTCAAATTTCACAGGCATGACATAGACTCCTCCACTCAATAGATATATAAGTGAGAATGCTTCTCGACATAAAAATTTCAAATTTCATGGGCACGATATTAAACTCCTCCACTCAATATATATATATATATATATATATATATATATATATATATATATATATATATATATATATAAGTGAGAATGCCTCTTGACATAATTAGTTACAATAAAAAGGTGATTTGAAAAAAATTATTGTCCTAATGTTGTGCTAGGACAAAGCAAACCAAAAGTCATACAAAACATACCTGAAAAAGCCAAGAAAATAAATCTAAAGAATGAAAAAGCAAATGCAAAGAAGCCTCTATGGTTCTTCAAAGAGACCAAGCTTTGCTTGTATCTATAATTCTCCATGGAAATTATAGGGAATTGTGGGGGGAAAAAACTAAATATCTTAGATAAATTATTGTCAAGAGCCATATCTAAACAAATGTCTTGATTCTTCTGACTCACGGGTATAATTTTCTTAGAAAGTTTTGATGTTTTATATGCCTCTTTTTCATCAAAATACTTCTATTTTGAGCCTCGTACTGTAAAAGGGTTCGAGCATATATCAACATGTGCACTAGCGGCATTTGTTTCTTTGACTTTTTCCATCTTTTCGTTAATATTCAAACTTATGAATATTCTTTTGTTTCTTACCAAAAAGTTAAAATTCCTTTTTTTCCCTCTCTTTTCGCATGCTAGCAATGTTATCCCTTCCAACACTAGCAAAAATGTGGCAATCTCAGGCTATCCCAATGTTGTTGCACCATAAACAACTGAGAGATATATTTTTTCTAGTCCAATGATTTTTTAAATAATACATCCTTTGGGGATATTAGCCTAACTCTTCTAGGAATATTGTTTGGTCACCTCCATTTGAACACAATTTTTTTACAAAAGCAATGTGTTTTTAGTGTGAGTATTAGAAGAAATGCAATCCATCTCTCTGAGGGATATTTTAAACCTTGACAAAATGGCCTCTGGCCACATATGTGTTAGTAGGTTAAAAATTCATACTCATTTCAAATATACCATTGGATCCTTTTGTGAAAATTCAAACTTGGGGTTCCTTGGTGTCATAAATAACCAAGATCTGTAAATAGACAAAGGCCCTTACTCAATCAAATTGTATGTCTTCCTGAGCTTGTAAAAGGAAAGATGAAGAAGCCTTGCAAACCAGTGTAGATGTCTATGTGCCCATTATTCCTCCATTTTTTTGATGCCCATGTTGATAACTCTTTTTCATGAGGACCTCGACCCACAAACTTGCACAATTAACCCTATTTTGTAAGGGTATTCATTTATTTTTTGATTACACCATTTAGAAGGTGACAAGAGGCTCTCATTCTAGTACTTTGATACACCATGATTTTATCCAAACACCTTCATTTGATATATTACTGGTATATTCCCTTGAGCTCTACCAATATCTAGGATCTATGTGGTTGTGCAAGTCGAGATGAACGGAGAACATGAGGACATGAGATCATATGTAAGGCACAAATTCTATTTCTCTTTCCCACCAAGTTCAATGTCCCTGGTAGGGCCATTCCTATTTATGTTGTTGTTATGTACAAGCCAAGACATTCATACTTATATCTCAACTTTGACTACGTGGAAACTAAAACCCTAGCCAATCACGTATTTTATGCTCATAAAAAATCAAGAGATTTTTTTGTTTATATTTCATAAAATAAAAAACTGATATCATATGAATTTATCTATTTTGCAAATTGGTTGAGAGTGTTCCAATAGACTATATTATCCCATTTTTACATAAGTTGTGAAAATTGAAATTACATAAACATCAATTAATGGACAACTCAATTACATTTTATGGAAGGAATCCATAGCATAATCTATATATTTGTTAGAAAATGTTTATTTTGAGATGGCGTTGTAATAGTGGAAAGTGGGCCTTTAGCTTTTAAGAAATTATTTTACAGTTGGCACTACAAAACACATATGTTTTATCAAGCACTCAATGTTCCTTTTACCTATACTATCAACATTAACTCTCAATAGATAATCTCTTCTTTTGCCATCACCATTACCTTTATTGTGAAAATATAATCATGCAAGTTGTATAAGGGTCTAGATTTGTGTCTTGGTACATACATTCTTGCATTTTTTATGATCTTTTTAGAGAATTCATTTTTGGAGTTCAAAACTACAACTACAAACTTTATATATATATATATATATATATATATATATATATTGTTTCAATATAAAAAAATCCTAAATTCTACAAAGTTTGTATCGAGAAACCTTGTTGCAATAATATATGATTCTCTATTCTTAAAACATTCAACAAGAGATTTACATTACATTTGGAAAATTTGGTGTCAAAGGAGAATGAGCATTTTAGTACATTTTCTTTAAATGTTTGCCTTTGGTTCAACTTTTTGTTAGTCCACAAGCACATCAATAAAACTCTTTTGGCAGCATATTGGTGGTTTTATTTTAGTATATTTCACATGGAAGAGACCTAAATTTTAACATTCGTAGTTATGAAGGTTTTGTTATCCAAAATAACTCCCCTGGTTATTTAGACAACTTACATTCTATTTCATAGCTAAGGATCTACATTACAGCTTGCGCGCACTTCGTTCCCTCCTTTGGCACATTCCCTTGGTTGAAAATTCCACATGTGCCCTTATGCGCTCCTCCTTTCCTTCACCTCTTCTTAGCCTTTTCCTATTTGTTCCATTTTCCCCTCACACGCAACCTCTGCAAATTTTCTTTCTTCCCAGTAATTCATGTATCCTTCGTGCACGCCTTGGACTTGCTTTCCAAAGTTAATTAACTCCCTGGAATTCTCCACGTGCCTTCTTACTTGCTGCGGAACATAATTTTGTAATGATTGCGCCTCTTCCGTATGTTTATCCCTCAGAAATTCCTCCCATTTCTCTTTCTTGCATCATCTTCACGCACACCCCTCCCTCTATTTTCCTTCCTCTCCTTCCTCTTCCGCACACATGCCTTTTCACCTTCTTCTGCACCATTCTAATCCACGAGGTATCTGTCAGACATTGCATGTGCTACATGAAACCAATACAAGCACACAAACTTGGCGCCAAATCCTTGCAACAAAAAAATGAGTGACACATGGTTGAAAATTAAAAAACAGTTGCACAGTTAGCCGATATTTCAATTAATCAACGCGTGCCTTGGGTCTTTCATGTTCAATTTATACTGACAACTTCTAACATTCGTAACTTCTACTATAGATCTCTAACACTCATGTGCCTGCTCTCGATTAAAGATGATGATGTGGGATACACTCTAGACTATTCAAGTTGAAATTTAGGCGAGATTAGATTGGTGAAAAGTAGGAAAACATATTTCATGCCATTAATATAGGATCTGACTACTCCAACCACCCAATTTTATTTAGAACGCACCCCTTTACTTCTCCCACACACCAAACAGACTTGGAGAAGAACATTTGACATATTTACAAGTAGATTTACAGGAATTGAATTCTTGTTGTTGGTGGTTGTGATTCAAATATGAGTTTTACCTCCTTCTCTTCTTCTTCTCTAGTCAAATCACTTATAAATGTAAGAGCTTGGCTCATTGTAAAGGGTTGGACATTTTTTGATCCTCTAGTGTTTGCTAAGGATTATATTTCATTTTGAGTTTTAGACCTCTAGATCTAGTCCTGACATGTGAATATCAAGCATATACACCACTGTAATAGAGTCCGCATATCTGGAAGTAATAGAAGCATTGTTTTGTGCCTATTTCCTACCTTAACGTGTTTGCATTCTTCTTTATTGCCTCTCCTTTATATTGTGTGTTTGCTATGTCATTTTAAGTTCCTTGCAACTCCATTTCTTGTTATGTTTCATGAATTCGATCATGTGAATGTATCCTAGTCTGTTCTACTCGTGCCTAGCCTCCCTTTATGGCTTTCCTTTCATTTTCACTCAAAATAGATAGTGTTTATCCCACTTTTTCTAGTTTTATCATATTCCTTAGTTTAGTTTTCAATTTTTATGTTATCCTTCTATCACTGGTCCCTTGGCATCATTAGCTTAGGTTTTACTTTCAGCTTTAAGAGTAGCAGTTGAATTAGAAATAGGTAGAGGAACTAGAATTCTACGGAAGTCTGTCTCAAGTGTGCAAGGTCCCACAACTTGTAGACTTTACCATTTTTGACTCAATGACTCAGTTTGTTTAGATCTGAGATATGGGTACAAGTTTGAACAACCAACAGTTTCTGGCACGTCCAATGGGAGGAGCATTGAAACCTTAAATTTCAGCATTGCTAAGTTTGGTGTGTGATTTAGCAATTTTCAGCCTTTGGAGGCTTGTTTCAACACATCTGGTGACTCCTAACACTTCCAGATCTACTTATTTCAACAGTTCTCAGTGCCTTTCATGAATAGAGTGCATTCAAGACAAATCGTAGTTGTTGAATCATGTTTTGAGTACGTTTAGTTATCTCCGAGGAGAATACATAACAAAACATCTGCACATGCATCTCCATCTCCAATGCACCACACACATTCTAATCCTCCTCATAAGAGATGCACACACCCTGTCATGGCACTATAGCCATGTCCTCCTCTAAGAAACTCTACTAGCTTCACTTGTGGAAGCCCTCTCAATATAAATGCACAACATGATATGCTAGTGGATGCACTCGAGAGTATCCCATAATTCACTGGTGAGAACCAAGTCTCACATGTTGAGCATATCTAGGATGTAGCCAACATGTGCTTTGTATATTTGATCACACACGATGATGTAGCAGCGAGGATGTTTGTAGCCTCATTCAAAGGTAAGGTGCTCCAATCATACCAAGGTTTGAGACCCGTATATATTACCACCTGGGATGATCTTGGAATATATCTCTGTAATTATTTTGAACACAAGTCAAATAACCTATCACTAGTGGAACAATTGATTACAACAAAGAGGGTGCCCAATGATCAAATGCCTAATTTCAATATCAGATTCCAAAAGACTTGGGATAGAATCCCTCAAGTGGTAAGGCCTACATCTCAGCATGATTTCTTGTACTACCTAAGGGACATGAATAGTGACATCTCAGTCATGATTCAATCTATGGGTGGTAGAACCCTACCTGGTTCTTATAATATGACAATAAGGGAAAACAATAGTCTCATCTAGGTGATAAAATTGGCTCCTAAACCTCTCGTGCCCTTACTCCCAAAGATGTATCCAGTTCCCTAGCCTTCTATTGCCCTCATTCCTATGCAAAGCAGCCAACAAGTTCCATCCACATCCTACTCTCCTACCTAGCAGAAGCAAGATGAAGACATGAAAGCCCTGATTAGAGATTTGTGAAACAAATTTATATCCTTGGAAAAGAAGCAGGTGTAGGCCTTCATAAGAAATTATAATCAGGTACATAACCAAAAAAGTCACAATATGGAAACTATAGGTATGAGAAGAACGAAAAAATGATCGATTACAAGCTGACGTGCATCTGCCCTTGCAAGTTGTTCCTCCTGCACAACATCTTCTAGTGATCAACATAATCCAGGCACTTGTTTCAGTTTAGAACAATATGGAATAAGATTCAAAATGGTGCTTCCCTTTCAACATGCCTCATAGTTAGTACCACTGCTCTAATGTTGCATGTGTAAAATCTTACATGATCCACATTGTTTCTAATTATGAGCCTTCCACCAGCTCCACTAAACTAGAGAACCAAGAAAATCCAGAAGCTCCTCTAGAGGTGAATCTGATATTCTTTTCCACCAAGGAATTATGTGCAATTAATTGAGATGTAGATGATATAGAAAAACCGAGCGCACAAGTTGCTAATAATACAAGACATAAGAAGAGAGTGTTTGAATCTAGCCCATAAATCTCAATTTCCACAACAAATGCCAATCCTCAAAAGTAAAAAGATGCAGCTAATGCATCCATCAGTAAACGTACACAAGATGCTACATGCAAGGTTCCACGTAATGATCCCCGTGAAGCAACGTGTGTCCCTCCTTGGGTAGGTCAAACCTTTGCAACGGCTAAGGCCCTTTCCTCTACACCTGAACAATTAATAAGAGATGTTGTTGAGCCTCAAATGCACAATTCGTTGGGTTTTCCATTTAATATTCTTGACCAAATGAAGAATACAAATATAAATGTCACAATATGGGATGTCATGACCATTCCATCTTAGCACAACCTCTTGCATAAAGCTCTGGTGTAACTTCTGCACCCTAATCTAACTATCCGAAATCCGTGCATTGGAGAAACAAGTGAGTAAGGTTGTCAAAATCCTACCTTTCTATATGTCCTTGATCATAGTAAAACACCTTGAGCACAATTGTATGAATGACTCAAGCACTAGCAATTCTGTGATGCCTAAGAAAATTATTGATGTCTTAGGTATTAAGTACAACCCTTTTTCCAAAGAAGTCCTACAACTTGATGGCTCAATTGTTACAACTTGATGGCTCAATTGTTACAACTTTGGGTGTCATCAATGATCTTGGGTTAACCCTCCATGCATGTCCAAGCCTCACTATAACTCAAGATGTTTCAATCACTAACTTACCTCCTTTGTTTTCCATGTGTCTTGCAAGGGATTTTACGGCTAAAGTGGGTGGTTACTTGTCTTCTAATTGGTCCCATATGTTACTCAAGAGAGGGTATGGTATCTATTTTACCATATAATCTGAGCCAATGTTTCCATACCATGTTGAGTCGTATGACCCATCCCCTCTGCAAGCAACTTCTTAATCCAAGAATAACAAGTTTTAGTTTCTAAAGAACATCATGTCCCTCCCCCTCTTCCTAATTTAGTGTTAGATGAGTGGGCGGAGAGGCACCATAAATTTTATCCATATGTTGAAGAACTCAAAGTTTTTGAAACTTGGCTTGGCACCTATTGCATCCTTGAAGAATAAGTTGTGTTGTCGCATGTCCTCAAGAAAAATAACGAAAAACATGATTTTTGGAAGTTGTAATTTGACAGTTCCAGAAGCAGAAATGACATGGGCACAGGTGATGTTCTCATTTCTCCTAAATATGAGAACTTATTCTTCACACACAAGTTTTATTTCACATGCTTGAAAAATGTAGCATAATGCGAGGCATTGGTTCATGGTCTTCTAATTACAAAAAAGAAATAGATTAAGGCATGACAGATCTTTAGGGACACAGAATTGGTTATCCACCACATCACCAACAAATATGTGACAAAAAAAAAAATTATGAAAGCTTATAAACATATATTTTGGGACCTCGTTGAGGGATTTGATGCTCCAAATCTACAGGTGGTGTCGAGGAAGAAAAACATAGAAGCTGATCAAATGGACGTGGTGGATTCAAAGTTCTCTCTTGCCGAGGACTTTGTCAAAGGTGACATGCAACATGTTAAGATGGTAATCAGACCATCCATTCTAGATAACAACAACATATTGTAAGTGTTTAATAATGATACATAGATCATCCAGTTTGTTGGGGTTAGCACACCAATTGTACAGACAATATATCAGATCTAAGCATACATGCAAATAAAAGTAGATATCTACCAGAAGAAATATCCACAAAAATAGACATAAATCAACACCAGATTTAACATGGTTCACCTAGTGTGGGCTAAGTACACCAAGAAACAAGCCAATCTATTATCCAAAGCTTTGATAAGATATACAATGAAGATTTAAAATTTCCACACCTCTCAGATGTACAATACTTTCTTTCTCTCAAGATTTTACTTCATCACCAAGAATTCTCTCTCTCACCAACTTTTGCAAGTTCTTTCTAATTCTTGTTAATCATCATACCTACTAAACCCTAGCTTTTATGATTATATAGTCATTTATAGACTTATGGAGCTTATCCATGCAATCATAATCAATAGATATACTTTAATGCTAAAAATAGATCTAATTCTTGAGAGTTAATTAAAACATCCTCACACAAGTAACTGACGCCGGTTAGACCTAACTTCTATTGGTTCCTCCCTTGCTTGACCGATACCATTCATACCTGACCACTCGTGGGTGAGCGATGCCAGTTCCCCACTAACCAATGACAGTTAATGTATTTTCCAGCAAGTTTTCATTGCATGCTAAACTGAAGTAATTGAGCTCCACAACTCAACAATCTCCCACTTGGAGATTAATTACTACACCATACCTGTAAAACATCATTCTTGGATCATTCCTTAGCATTGTTTATTCCTCTTCAAGTCTCAAACTCGAAGAGCAATAGAAGTGGATTGTAGCTCTAACTTATCCTTTGATAATGGATTTGTTACCATATCCGTAGGGTTCTTGCTCGTATGAATATTTTCTAGATTCAACTGTTCATCCTCCAATACTTGTTGTATGAATTGATACCTCAACTAAATGTGTTTCATTCTCGAATGAAACAACGAGTTCTTTTCCAAATGAATTTCACTCTAACTATCATTGAATAGTTTACAATCACTTTTCTCCTTTCCCAACTCTTCCATGAACCTACTCATCCATATCATCTCCTTGTTAGCCTTTGTAACTATAACAAACTCTACCTCTGTAGTAGAAAAATCCACAACCTTCTAGAATCTAGAAATCTAGCTAACTGTTGTTCCACCTACTATGAAAATATATCCAGTAGTGCTCGTCCTACCATCCAGATCTCCAGCCATATATGAATCAACATAGACACGTAATGAAATATCCAAATCTCCATAGCATAACAACAGGCTAGATGTCCCTTTCAAATACCTGAGTATCCATTAGACTACTTTCGAATGACCTTTACCTAGATTGGCCATATATCTACTCACAACTCCCACTGCATGTGAAATGTCTATTCTAGTAAAAACCATAGCATACATGAGACTTCCAACTGCTGAATAATATGGCACTCGTTTAATGTATTTGACCTCGTCATGTGATGAAGTACACTGATCTTTTCTTAATTTAAAGTCTCTAGCCATAGGTGTACTAACATGTTTTACATTCTGCATGTTGAACCTTTCTAACACCTTGTAGATATAATCCTCTTGAGACAAATATAATTTCTTATTTTTCCTATCTTTATGTATTTGCATGCCGAGGATTATTTTTGCAGCTCCTAAATCCTTTATAGAAAATGTGTGAGCTAGCTTTCTCTTAATCTCACCAATGTCCTACATACTCGATCCTACAATAAGCATATCATCCACATATAGTAACAAAATAATATAGCTCTCATTTTAAAGATTCTTGAAATAAACACAATGGTCAGATTCACATCTCAAGTAACCATGCTCATGTATAGAACTATCAAACCTCATGTACCATTTCCAACCTACACACTAGTTTCTCCTTACCCTTGACTTCATACCAAAGAGGCTGCTGCATATAAATATATTCATCCAAATCACTGTGAAGGAAATATGTCTTCACATCTATTTTCTCTAAATGAAAATCTTCTATTGCAAATAAACTCAATATAGTATGAATAGAAGTCATCTTAACAACAAGAGAGAAAATTTCACTAAATTCAATACCTGCATTCTATGTAAATCCCTTTACTACAAGCCTTGCCTTGTACATTTTCTATCCACCCTCTTCTTCCTTAATCCTATAAACCCACTTGTTATGCAATTTTTTCTTACCTGTTAGTAACTTAACCAAATCCCAAGACTGGTTCTATTCCAAGGAGTCCATCTCCTCATCCATGCCATGCTCCCACTAAACGTGATTCTTATCCTACATTACTTCTTCAAATCTCTTTGGTTCACCATTATCAGTCAACAATAAATAAAATAGAGAAGGTGTAAATCTTTCTGGAAGTTTACTTACCCTTTTTCACCTTCTCACAAGATTTTGGGGTACTGGAGGCTCAACCTGGACCTCCTAGACATTCCTATCAAAATCTGATAGTGACCAAAACTGGTCACCTCAAACCGATGTCAGTTTTGCTAACTGATTCCAGGTTGGATCCTTTATAACCAATACCGATTCATCTGACCGGTACTGGTCAGGGGTCAACTGACACCGGTTACTGTGTAACCTTATCGGTAATTATTTTAAATCTGAGAGTTCATTTTCATTCACAAACTTATCAACCGGTTCATCCCTGGGTACCAAAATTTGATCCTTGTACATTCTCTTTTCATTCCATTCAACATCATGACTCCTAATAATTTTAGAATTCTCTAAATCCCAAAAATGGAAACCAAAATCACCAGATTCATAACCAATGAAAGTGCATCTCTTGGATTTTGCATCTAACTTCTTTCTATCTTCCCTATCAACATGTAAAAAAGCTTCTAAACAAAAAACTTTAAGAAAAGAAAGATCTACCTCTTTTCTGGTCCATGCTTCCTCTGGCATTCTTCCATCTAATGAAGTTGAAGGCCCATGGTTAATCAAATAAACCGTTGTATCAACCGCTTCTACCCAAAACTACAAGAGCAATCCAAAATGTATCCTCATACTTCTAGCACGTTCCATGATTGTCCTGATCATTATTTTTGAAACACCATTCTCATGTGGTATTCTTGGAACCGTTATTTTTCTACATATCTCATTCACTGAACAATAATCATTGAAACCCTTGCTACAATATTCACCACCAATATCAGATCTAAGGCACTTTAACTTAGAATTTGATTCATTCTCAACAAGGGATTTCCATATTTTAAAAGTCTCAAAAATATCATATTTACGTTTAATACAATAAACCCATACCTTTCTTGTAGCATTATCAATGAAAGTACCATAATACTGGGATCCTCCATGAGAAGCTACCTAAGCTGCTCCCCACACATTTGAGTGTACAAGATCCATTTTTTTCTCCTTCTTAGTTTCCCCAACTTTGAGAAATCTCACTCTCTTTTGCTTTCCAAAGATACAGTGCTTACAGAAATCAAGATCTAAATATTTCAAATCCAATAACTTACCCTTAGCCTTTAAGATTTGCATTCCTTTTTGACTCATATGACCCAACCAGTTATGCCACATGCATGCATTTAAATTTGAAGTAGGTAATGTAGAAAATGAATCAGTAATATAGCTAGATAAATATAACATTCCTACCTTCTTACCTCTTGCCACAACAAAAGTACCCTTGGTGACTTTCCAAGAGTCTCCTGTAAAAGTAACCATGCAGCCAGATTCACCTAGTTTCCCTGTAAAAATAAGATTCCTCCTGAGGCTAGGCACATGCCTCACATCTTTCAATACCCATGTATTTCCATTTTGCAAGTTTAGATGAACTTCCCCTTTACTAGTAATACTACAAGGTTCATCATCACCCAAATAAACATGCCAAAAATTGCCTTAGACATTATTTCTGAAATAACATTTATTAGGAGTTATATGGAAAGAAGCTCCTGAATCTAAAACCAATGATTCAATTCTACTATCTAAAGAAAGAATAAGAGCATCTTGCATTACCTCTTATACAACAAGATTTGCTTCTTTACCTTTTTCTGGGTGTTGGTTCTCTTTTTCCTTTGATCAACAATCTTTCTTTATATGTCCTTTCTTTCCACATTTCCAACAAGTAATTCCCTTACTTCTAGATTTAGATCTGCTATCCCTTGACTTTGACTTCCCATTACTCTTACTCTTGGATCTTTCATTCTTCTTTCCCCTGCTTTCTACATTCAAAGAATTTCTAGATGATGATTCCTCTATACTGTTCCTGCTAATTTATTCATTGAAGATTATAGTAATCACATCATCAAACTTCAAAATATTATTAGGAGATGTTATATTACTAACATCCATTACCAAGTTATCCCAACTATCAGGAAAAGAACATAAGAATAAAAGTGCTTTTACTTCATCATCAAATGGTATATCAACCAATTTTAACTGATTTACAATATATCGGAAATAATTCAAATGACTAGATGTATATCCACCTTCATGCATCTTAGAACTAAATAGTTTATTAATCAACTAAACTTTATTTGAACCACTAGGTTTTTTCATATAAATTAGCAAGAGATTTCATTAAGTCTACCGTAGAAGTTGCTTCTGTAATATTGGAAGCCACAGATACTTCCAGGTTCAATCTTAGATTCCATTCTTCATCAATCATATTTTTAGGTCTAGACTTCTCATGCAAGGGTAAATACAAATCTCTTTGATACAGATAATCCTCAATCTGCATCTTCCATAATTGATAATTTCTACCGTCAAATTTCTCTACCTTGTCTATTTTTTCTTCTTCCATTGCTATAGCTCCCACTCAATCAGAAAGACCTCTAAGAGTAAATATGTGAACACACAAAAACCTCAAACAAAGCTTTGATACTAGTTGTTGGGGTTAGCACACCAGTTGTACAGACAATATATCAGATCTAAGCATACATGCAAATAAAATGGATATTCTACCAGAATAAATATACACAACAAGAGACATAAATCAACACCATATTTAATGTGGTTCACCCAGTGTGGGCTACGTACACCAAGAAACAATCCAATATATTATCCAAATCTTTGACAAGATATATAATAAAGATTTACAATCTTCCACACCTCTCAGATGTATAGTACTTTCTTTCTCTCAAGATTTTTCTTTATCACCAAGAATTCTCTCTCTCACCAACTTTTGCAAGTTCTTTCTAATTCTTGCTAATCATCATACCTTCTAAACCCTATCTTTTATGTTTATATAGCCATTTATAGACTTAGGGAGCTTACCCATGCAATTACAATCAATAGATATAATTTAATTCTAAAAATAGATCTAATTCCTAAGAGTTAATTAAAACATCCTCGCACAGGTAACCACGGCTGGTTAGACCTAACAACTATCGATTCCTCTGTTGCCTGACCGATGCCAGTCATACCTGACCGATGCCGGTCCTAGGTGATGATGCCGGTTCCCCCCTAACCGATTGCAGTTAATGTATTTTCTAGCAAGTTTCCATTTCATGCTAAACTGGAGTAATTGAGCTCCACAACTCAACACAGTTCATTCAAAATAAAGGAAATCTCTCTTAAAGCATGCAAGTTAATTACATGATAGCTATGGTGACCAAGTGATCCAACTAAAGAAAAATAATTTTCCTAAAGGACTAGTCACCTTTGACCAAATATTTAGCTCAGATAATGAGTTCAAGAGTGAAGAAAATAATATGTGTACCACACAAGAAGAATTCAGTCTAGTTACCATTGCTCGTAGAAAGGAGTTGCTTAGTAAATCTTGCACACTTGATGAAAAAAAGACATTCATTACTCTCTTTAAAAAATACAAGGATATATTTTCATGTGAGTATGAATACCTTAAAGAATTTTATCCAAGTGTTTCTCAACACTCGATTGACCTTGATCCCAGCATCAAGCCCACTAGAAAAAAGTAGAGGCTAGGAAATATACGGATAGATCCCCTCATGAGGAAAGATTTATCCAAACTCATTGAGGGGAAGATTATTTTTCCCATCAAATAATCTACCTGGGTTATGAAACTTGTTCGAGTGCATAAAAAGAATGGTGAAATCAGAATATGCATCGATTTTACAGATTTGAATAATGCATCCCTCAAGGATAATTAGCCTTTACCTTCTATGGAGAAGATCCTTCATAACGTGGCTAGCATTAAGATATTTTCTATGTTGGATGGTTATTCTGGCTTCAATTAGATCCTTGTCAAGGAAGAATATCAGTTCAAAATTGTGTTTACAACTAAGTGGGGAACATATGCATATCAAAAGATGCCATTTGGTCTGTCAAACACATGCGCAACGTTTTAGCATGCCATGGAAATTGCCTTCAAAGGTTACATCAATGAGTTCATCTTGGTTTACCTAGATGAGATAATTGTCTTCTACAAGCAGGGCATAGATTACATGGCACATATAGAGAAATTATTTGTGAGGTGCAAAATGTTTGGGGTATCCCTTAATCCCAAGAAATGCAATTTTTTTGTGGCACAGGGCAAGCTTCTGGGTCACATGGTTTCAAAGGATGACATTTCTATTGATCCTGAGTGTGTTTCAACCATCCTGGCTCTTTCCTCTCCATTGCACATAAAATTCTTGCATTATTTCCTCGAAAAAATCATGTTTGTTAGGTGCTTCTTTTTCCATAATCACTATGTAGAGTTGTTCCCTGAGTACTCAAGTAGGGTTTATCTAATCTAATAACTAAAGACTCCTCATGAACAACTGTAATTTAACCAGATGCCTGGAGTGGTTCATCTTCATATATCCATACACTTTCACAAATAAATTATCCAGGACTAACTACTAAAATGATTTTTTTACAAAAATAAGATAATGAGGAGTACACATAATTTTGCAGGACTAGTAAGGCCCATCACCCTCATGCTCAAGAAGGGTATAGTCTTCCGATGGACATAAGAAGGAAAGGAGAGATTCAATAAGATCAAAGAAGAAATTACTTGCATGCCAACACTCATGAACCATGATTATTCAAAAGATTTCATCCTTTATGCTTATGGAGCTAATGCAAATGTTGTTGTTGTCTTGACACAAGAAAATGAACAAGGACTTCAGTAGCCAGTGGATTTATTCATTCAAAACGTAAAGGATTATGATTTTAAATACAGTCACATGAAGAAACAGGTTTACACCATCATGTGTGTGCTCAATTATCTCAAGAGTATGGTCACCACGAATCATGTTAAGGCGTTATTCTATCACCATGGGGTAAGATAATTCATTGTGGGAGTAGATATTAGTGAGAAGAGAGCATGGTGGGTGACCAAAATCATCGAGTATGATTTGACTATCAAATCTACAAGGCTAGTTAGAGGTAGTGTGCTCTATAAATAGCTTTTTGAGGATGCACAGAATGAACTTGAGACTTCATTATTTTTGGATGAAGATCTCTTGTGCACAGAACCAGAGTAGAATGTAGATCCTAGCACGCACAGTTGGGTGCATACTTTCCTGGTCTAAACAAAGAGAAGCGAAGACATCTGAGGTTACAATCTATTCTATATGTTTTGATTGATGGCTTATTCTTCAAAAATAATCTTGATGGTGTGTTGTTGAAGTGTATTAATGGCGCGTAGACTAAAAAAGTGTTAGCATGATTTCATGATGGATTCTCTGGTGGACACTTCTCTGCCAATACTATTACAAGAAATATCATAATGGTAGGACTCTTTTGGCCTACCCTTTTCACAAACATGAACAAGTAGGTCATGAAATGCAAATAATGTGCTTTCTTTGTAGGAAAGAAGAAATTGGTAGTGTTTCCCCTCTGACCAATCCAAGCAGATCAGCCTTTTGCATAATGGGGTCTTGACTTCATACACAAGATCAATCCTCCTTCAAGTATTAGCCACAAGTGGGTGCTGACAACTACATATTATTTAACTAGATGGGAATGGGTTTTCACTCTCAAATAATCAATCGAGTCAGTTATCCTCGACTTTCTTGAAGGTATTATAATAAGGTTTGACATCCCTCAGAAAATAATTTAAGATAATGCATAAGCCTTCCTTGGTACTAGAATCACTTATCAGGCTCTTACTCTTAGCATATATGTGAATACTTCCTTCAATTATTACCCTCAAGGAAATGGCTTGGCACAGTTGACAAATAAGAACCTGATTAGGATCATGAAGCAGATAATGAACATCAGTCAAAGATGTGACATACAAAGGTCTTCTGCGTTCTCTGGGAAAACATAATCAGAATAAAGAAGGCAATAGGAACCTTACCTTATAATATTGTTTATGGAAAAGAGGCTACTCTTCCTTTGATACTTGAGTTTATTTCATTGTCACTTGCCTAACAGCTAGAGTTTGAAGGCACAAACCAGTGAGAAATCAGAATGGCAGAGTTGGCTGAAATTGAAGAATCAAGGAACTCTGCCATGATCAAGCTAGAAAATCATCAGAAATAAAAAAAAATGGTTTGATAGAAGTATAGGCCTTAAGCTTTCAAATTTGGGAAATTATTATTAAAATGGGATGCTGACATAGCCAAACCAGGGAGCCATTCAAAGTTTGATGAACTTTGGAGTGGCCCATATACTATCAGTTCTTGTAAGGAGGCTAATTCTTTTAAGTATATTCACCTTGAAGGATGCATGCTATCAATCCCAGTCAATGGGATCTATATGAAACCCTTCCATTAAGATTTATGCACCATTTTTTATATATTATAATAGTTTCAATTCCTTTAAGTGTGTCGCACTCATATTGTCTTGTTTGTACATAGTTATTTCTTATCGCATGCTTCTTGCACATGCTATTTTATTACTTCCGAGATGTCAGTCATCTTCTAGTAGTTTTCACTAGTTTTACAGGATTCAGAAAAAAATTCAGAACATGTTTTAAAGTGGCTTCAAGGGCATGGTCTTTAAGGAAACATATCATAATTTCATAATTTCAAGTAGAATCCATGCCCAATGGATGTTCTAGGCTATAGATCTCCTTCATCTAGTAGGCAGATGGACTCGAATGTCACCAAAGTGTTATCCAATATAACTCCCTTGGTTAGTTAGACAACTTATGTTCCACTTTGTCTCTAGGAATATATATTATAGCTTGAACACACTTCATTTTCTCCTTTGGCACATTACCCTGGTTACAGATTCCTCATGTGCCCGTATGCACTCCTCCCTTCCTTCACCTCTTATTTTCCTTTTCCTCTTTGCTCCATTTTCCCCTAATGTGCACCCTCTGTGCATTCACTTTCTTCCTAGCAGTTCATGCATCCTTCATGTGCACCTTGGACCTACTTCCTAAAATTAGATAAGTCCTTGGCATTCTTCGTGTGCTTCCTTCCTTGCTGCCACAAATAATTTTGTAATGCTTGTACCTCTACCATACATTTCTCCCTCAGGAATTCTTCTCATTTCTCTCATGTGCATCATCTTCACACATGCCTCTCCCTCTATTTTCATTCTATACCTTCCCCTTCTGCATGCGTGCCTTTTTTCCTTCTTCTATACCATTTTATGCCATGGGGCATTTGTTAGACATTGAGTGTGCTACACGCAACCAATCAAATCCCAAAAACTGGGCATGGAATCCTTGCAACAAAGCAATGAGTGACACATGGCAGAAAATGAAAAAACATTTGTACAGTTGGCCGATCTTTCAGTCAATCAATACTCGTAACATGTCTTGTGTGTTTAATTTGTACTGAAAACTCCTAAAAGCCTTAAATTCTCCAACATATCTCTTACATGTGAATGCCCACTCTCATTTAAAATTTTCCTACGTGGGCTACACTCTAGACTATTCAAGTTTAAATTTCAATGGGATTGGATAGGTAATAAGCTGGAAAACATCTTTCATGCCATTAATACAGGATCTGATTGCTACAACCACCTTATTTGATTCAGATATTTCCCGTTTTTTTCTCCCACATGCTAAAAAAACATAGAGAAGAACATTTGACACATTTTCAAGTGGATTTGCAGGAATTGAATGTTTTCTATTGGTGGCTGTGATTTAAATATGAGTTTCCCCTCCTTCTCTTCTTCTTCTCTCTTCGATTCATCTATAAATGTAATATCTTGGTGTTAGAGATTCAGAAGCACTATGAGGGGGGTGATTCAATGTAGATTAAAATTTTCACTTTAATAATTCTTATACAAAATGTTTTAATAAGTGCATCAATAAACCATAAGCATTCAAATAAGAACATGCAACATATAAAAAAACAATGAACATAGAATTTATAGTGGGAAACCCATTTGGGATAAACACCCACTTGAAACCATGGATTTATTCAGAACATCAATTTCAAAGCTTACACTGGTTTTGGTTGAGGACCCACTAAACCTATGAAGCACCCACTCCATAACTCTAAGCACTAACTTGCTAGGAGCACTAACCCGTTATTTAATTAGCTATAACTGATATTTTTTTGGCACCCACCCACAAGGAGGCTAAAACCTCTTGAAAATGCTAAGATATAACTTAAACTTAATTTACTTACAATTTTTTATCATTTAGTTACAATATATGCTTACACAATTGATTGTGATCACTTTTCTCTCTCTAACTGTGTTCTCTATGCAATTCTCTTTTGCTCATCTGATTCGATCTCTCTTGCTTAATCGATCTGCTACACTGATATTCTTCTCATTTTATTTTCTTCACATCATCTATTTTCTCTACTCCTTTATTCTCTATTTTATTTTTGTAGCTTTATTATCTTGAATGCATCATGTCGTCATTCGAGCAACTTACTTATTAGCATAAAATTTTCTTTATATACACTTTTGACCCATTCCACTACTTTGATTAAAGTATCATGCATCCTTTCCTCATTTTTATCCTAAGTATCTAGGTCATTAAATGCAGTCAACTAAGTGCATAATTTTTTATTTCATTAACGGCATGATTTTGCATTTTTCTATGCATCAATTCAAAAATATTGTGAGCCAATAAATTTATCACACTTCTAGAATTTCCATGAGCAAGATTCTTTCTCTTCTGCAATTAATTTTGTCTTGAAATTAGGAAACATATAGAGAATGTAATTGGGTCAATAAACATTAAATGCTTGCAGATGGAACAATAGATTTCAGTAATTATTGTGGAGTTCAAGTCACATACTTAGCCACAATCACCAGATGATCGAATCACCATCAATTTTAGAGAAACAAATCTCCCTTGTCCATATTTGAATTATTTAACTATCCTTGAGCCTTTTCATGTCTGTATTTTCTAAATTCACATCTTTCCTTAGTTATTTTGACATTTTCCTTAGTATGGCGGTAATTTCATTTGACCTGAGGATTTTCTCCACTGTTGGTGACTTTTTAGTTATCTGTGGATTTTTCCTTCTTCTAGTGGTTTTTCAATATGTTGTGGATCTCCTTCTTGTTTTCTACCTTCACACGGTTCTTTTCCATGTCTGTGACTCTATCCATTTACCTTGTGGCTTCCATATTTTTCCATGGCTCTCCATTTCATCACAACGTTTCATGTTTATCTGCGAATTTGATCCTGACAGCCTTCGTTCTGCAACTTTTCTTTTAATATTTTTTTACTCTCACATCTCTTCCTTCACATCCATGGCCTCACGAATCTCACTCATAGCTTTTCCTTTGGCTATTTTTCACTTTGCAGCTTCATCCTTTTACCCATGGCCTTCACTAAGCTTCCTCGGCTCCATCTACAGTTCCATGGATTATCCAAGTCTTGAGCGGATAAATCCTCATATTTGCAGCATCCACAAAAACTGGCTATTTCCTTGAGAACTTATCCTTGATTATCTTGAAGCCTTTTTGAGATGAAACTACCAATCAACCTTCATCTTTCTCACTTGCTCACTTTCCCAAATTGACTCCTTTTTCCATCAATCCAACTTAACATCAATTAAAACAACTTGACATCAATTAAAACACATATGACAATGATAAAGTTCCAACAATGTCCCCCTTTGTCACTGATGGAAACACCTCAAAGCTTTGATACCTCATAAACCAATTAACTCATTTTGATGGCAAAAAAACTTGCACACCTAATTTCTGTTTTTAGTTGTTCTCCTCTGTGAATATGTCTTGAGTTGTTTCAAAATTTCTTCATCTCTCCACTTTTTCAATATTCGTATGGCTGGTTTATGACCTTAGGTTCTCTCCCAGTTGGTTTTAGAATTTATTTTCTCTCCCCCTTTGAGAACAATGACAAAGGACCAACTATGCCACATAAAGCTGGATAATACTGGTAAATACATCATGTTCTAAGTCAAGAATCTTCCCCTAGGCTCATGCTTCTAATCCATGTGACCTAGTGTGTCCACAGAAATTCTTCCCCTAAGATGATGATACCAATTGTTAAGATAAGCTATCATCATAGCTCCCCCTTGTACAAATACTAGTTAGCACTGATAAGGAGCTAATAATTTATGAGAATGCTCACTTTCATTTTCTACACACATTTGTATTGTTTTTGGGATCAGTAATGACCCCCAATTCCTTCCTTAAGTGCTCAAAAGCAGCCTTTTGTAGTGGCTTTGTCATAGTATCTGTAATTTCTTCTCTTTTCTTCACATATTCTAGACTTATTTTTTTATCATCCTCATGTGCAGATTTAACTAACACCTCGAGGTTTTGATTAGAATGACCACCCAGGTTCAAGTCCTGGCACGGGTAGCTATGCCGGCATTGAAGTGTTCGCCTGAGGCTCATATAGGGTAGGGTGTGGTCCTGCTATACGGTTGCAAATCTAGCCCGGGGTCTGGACTACGGAAGCATGGTGGGATGTTATGATCCTCATGTGCAGATTTCACTAACGCCTCAAGGTTTTGGTGTAACCATTCATTACAGATTTTCTTTTCATTCATTTGTTCCCTTAATAAATGTTATCTAATTGGCATATGCTTGGTATTTGGGTGGAACACGGGGTTCTTGGAGATGCCTATTTCACTTATGCTATCACATAAGAAAGGAATTGGATTTTCAGATTTTGCCTTATAATCTACCAATGTCCGGTTCATCCAAAAAACTTGAGTGTAACACATTGCGACAACTATATATTCAGCTTCACATGTTGAGAGTGCCACTAATGACTTCTTATTTCTCAACCAAAATACTAGAAAATTTCTAACAAAGAATGCTCCACCACTTTTACTCTTCCTGTCATCAACACTACCATCCCAATCAGCATCTATATACGATTTTATGTTGAATTCATTGCTCTTGTGGTACTAAAGTCCATATTAAATTGTTCCCATGAGGTATCTCAAAATCCTTTTAACCACCTTGAAATTTGTTTCCCTTGGATCTTCTTGAAATCTTCACAAGACCTACTGCCTGCATGATAACTAGTTTTGATGTCATGGAGTAATGTAGACTTCCTATCATGGATCTATATAGTGTCTTGTCTACTTTTGGAGTGTTGTCATATTTTCTCAACTTGCATACAACTTCCATTGGTGTCCCAATAGGTCTACATGTTATCCAAAATTCACCCCCAAGGTAATTTTGATAACATGTAAGCAATTATATTGATTCAGGGCAAAAAGTCATGTTTCTAGGGTCCCCTCATATTTGTCTAACTCCCCTGTCCAAGAGGAAGAGAGTAAGTTCTGAGAAAATGCAAAAAAAAGGTTCAAGAAGGCAAATAGGTCGATCCAGGAAAAATCGTGAAAATTGGCTAAGTCCTGCTCAAGGTCGCCTCCGGGACGTGTGGGACAGAAAGGCGCGAACTGTCCGGTTCGGCCGAAATCAGCACAAACAGTCTGAAATGCAGCAGGGACAAATGGGACAAAAGTACGCGGCGGGCGCGAAAAGTCGATCCGGCCGAAAGAGGAAGAAAAATTGGCTAAGTGTTGCTCAGGACGTTTGGGACAAAAAGACCCGAACCGGCCGAACCGGGTGAAAAAGGTCGAGTCTGTCCGACGGCAAATGGGACAAGCGGGACAGATGGACGCGAACCGGCCGAACCGGCCGAAATGAGCACATGCAGTCAAAGAGGCATTTGGGACGACTGGGACAAATGGGCCCAAACCGGCCGGATCGGCTGAAATCAGTCAAGACAGCACTAATCAAATGGGACATCCGGGACAAATGGAGCCGAAGGAGCCGAGGACCAATCAGATCATGACACGTGTCGCAGGAGGAAAAGTCAACGTTTGGTCCGGAAACTTCAAACGGCCATAACTTTTGACTCCGAGCTCCGATTTTGATAAAATTGGACTTTCTGGAACGAGCACAACGTCCTCTACGCCACAAAAACTAGATTTATTATTTTTAATGAGGGTAGATATATTTAAATAAGATAAATATATTCGGCTCCATTCAGGTAATGCTCATTCCCGTCAAATGACAGAAAACGCCTGCCAGGCCCAAAATAGCTACCCGCACTCAGAAGGCCATAACTTTTGCATTTCTCAATGAAATCACACAAAATTGGTACCATTGGAATTGTGGTTCCAAGCCCGATGCACAGCAATCAAGAAATTCTAGATTTTATTAGAAATTGATTGAGATTTTTAAGGAAACGTGGCCGGGTTCAGAACAGTGTTTTATTTGGTAGCTGGGAGTGCAATTAAGAGGCATGGTCATCATTCTTTCTCTGCTGCAGCACATGGGACAGTATGGGGAGCCTTTTGCAAGTAATGTATACCCATTCCACTCAATTTAATGCCTCTTGCAGGTGGTTGAAGGGCAGATTTCGGGATTTCCATTTTCCCTTCTCTTTTCCTTCTCATTTTTCTATAAATTGGAGTGTTGGGCTCATTGTAAGGGGGAGAGTTTTTGGGTAACAAAGCTCTGTCAAAATTGCTTTGTGAAGCCAGTGTGTTGCAGGCCCTTGTAGTGGACTCCTTGCATGGTGATCCAGGCCCTTATCTAATAGATTGAACTGTACATATCATGAAGCAATAAAATATCAGTTTGTGGATATATCTTCCCCTGATGTGTTTCCTTGCATTCTTCTTGCCCCTTTAATCTTTCTACAAGTATATTGTGTCTATTTATTATGTTCTTGTAGGAATTCATTATCATTGTGTGTGCTTGGAATATTGTTTGAAATGCATTTTGCTGGATTATGGTGAACTGTCATCACCTCTTCTAGTGTGCACTTTGCCTCTGTATTTCACACATTTGGAGATTACTCCCTCACCCTCTTTTTCTGGTGTATCACCGCTTTAGTGTAGGCTTTCATTTTATGCATTCTCTCTCTCTGGTCCCTTGGAATTTTAGGTTAGAATAGCTAGTTTCTCCTGCATTAGAGTAGATTGTGGCAGGTAGTTTAGGAGCAAGAACCAGCTTTCTCTGGAGGTCTATCTCAAGTAGCAAGTCCCACAACTTGGAGATAGTACCCATGTTATCCAATCACACTGGATGCTTAGAGTGATCAAACTAGAAATCTGATCAACATCCAGGGGTGTTGTGATTCGGTGATAACACTACATTCTTCCATCCTTAACCCTCTCAACATTTAGTTTATATACTTAGTTTGGGATATGAAAATAACTTGATTCGATTGACTGATTTGCAATCCCGGAAAGAATGATAGATATCCCAACATGGACATTTCAATATCTTATTTCATCATATGAGAAAAATAATAATTCATTTAATCTTGATCTCCTTTAGAGATAATATCATCCACATACATAATGACAATGAGTAAATGATGTCCTTCTTCTTTGGCATAGAGATTACTATCAGCAAACAACTTTTCTAAAACCTTTCTCAATGAGGTATGAGTTCAGTCTATTGGTCCAATATCTAGGAGCTTGTTTATGTCCATACAAATCTTTTTTCAACCTGAACACATACTCTTTATCTTTAGTTAGTGAAAATCCATCAGGTCGTTCAATATATAACTCTTCATTAAGAAAACTATTTAGGAAAGTTAATTTCACATCCATCTAGAACACTCTTATCTTCTTTTAAGCCGTGTATGCTAGGAAAATTCTTATTGCTTCCATTATTTCTACTGGTGCAAATGTTTCATATAATTCAATTCATTCCATCTGCGTGCATCCTTTCCATACAATTCTTTCCTTGTTTCTCGTTACTTCTCCATTCTCATTCAACTTATTTCTAAAAACCCTTTTGGTTCCAATTAAATTTGCTTCTGGTGGTCTGGGTTAAAGCTCCAATGTTTCATTCTTTTCAATTTGATCAAGTTCTTAATTCATTGCGTCTACCCAATGCTAATCCTTACTTACTTCTACAACATTTTTGGGTTCTATTATTGACATGAGTGTTATGTCTTCATGGTTCTGCTGCTCTTTTAGCCTTCTTCTTGTTATAATTTCACCTTATTTGTTTCCAATAATCTGATTTGTTGGATGGTATATTTTGACTTTCCTCGAGGGTTCCTTAGTTTATTTTATTTCTTCCTCTTCAGTTGCTTCTTCTCACAAACTATCCATGTCATCCTCATCTTCATATTATTCATAATTGTTATAATGTTGAGTGTTAGACATAAGAGTCTCATCTACATTTACATTTACGCTTTCAACAATCTTCTGTAACCTCTTATTATAGCACCTCTAAGCTATGCTAACTGCTGATTATCCAAGGAATATACCTTCATCACATATAGATTTGAACTTGCCCAAGTTATATTCATCTCTTTTAATATAGCACTTGCTTCCAAACACTCTTATGTGTTTCAAATTTATAGGCCTATTCTTCCAGAATTCATAAGGTGTCTTGTCACTGTTCACTCTCAGTTGAGCTTTGTTCAGAATGTAAACCGCGGTGTAAACTGCTTCACTCAAATATTTTTCAGGCAATTTTGATTCATTCAACGTTGTTATCACCATTTCTTACATAGTATTATTCGTCCTTTCAACAACTCCATTTTTTTAGGTGTTCTGGTGGATGAGATTTGTTTTTGAATTCCCTATTTTTCACAAAACTCATTGAATTCATTAGACACAAAATCTGTACATCTATCTAATCTTAGGCATTTGATATTTATTTCTCATTCTCCGCTATTGCCTTAAAATTTTTGAAACTATCTAATGCTTATGAATTTTTCTTTAAACATACTACCCATGTCATTTTGGTGTAATCATCTATTAGCAACATGAAATACAATTCTCCTTATATACTTTCAATTCTAGTAGGACCGCATAGGTCTGTATGAATCATGTCTAGAGGTTTGGTTGTAGAGTATTCCTTCGACTTGAATGATATTCTTATTTTTTTAACATGTAGACAAGATTTGTAGAGAGTATCAGTTGGTTTTATGATCTTTGGCATATGTTTTACACACCCTTTGGCACTAAGTTTTACCATATTCTCAAATCTTACATGCCCTAACCTTATGTGCAATATCCATCTGTAATCAACCTTACTTGTGAAGCGATTTTCAATATCTATTTCATTTAGCACATACATGTTGTTTTTGTTCCACTTATCCTTTGTAACTTTCTTTCTTATTTTTCCATTGATGATATTGCAACCTTTGTTATGGAAGATCAGATTGTATCCCCTTTTATACATATGACTCACACTTTAAAAAATGTACTTAGACCTTCAACATATAGAAAATATTTAGTGAGTGGCTTCCCATTATCTAAGATTAAAGTTCCTTTTCCAACTATATTTTCTGAATATCACCAAATATCACAACACCTGATGCATTATTTGACAAAGTAATGAACTTACTTTTGTCACCTTTCATATGGTTGGAGCATCCATTATCCAGATACGAAATTTTATCTTCATTTTGCACATGAAACATGGTTTGAACTATTGAGCATGACTCTTTTCTCTTGTTCTCATATTTCTTTACAACATACATCCATTTCTTTTTTTTTGGACGGATCTTATTTTTTTTCTGAACCCGCATTTATTTTCTTGTAGTAGTTATGGTGAACATTATTGTAATCCAATATGGTGTAAGATGGGTAAAGGTTTCTTCTATATCCTCCAGAGAATTTCCTACACTTAGCAGCCTTATGTCTAAATTTATTACATGAATAATAGTAGCCATTGAAAGAATGTGTGTACCTCATAACATATGTGATTATAGGAGAAATAGTCCTTCTCTTCACATATTTTCTGAATTCTTTATTTACAATAGAAGATGTGTTTGGAGTCTATGTAGTCTTGTTTCCTTCATTCTCTGTAGGTTCCTTTTTCTTACCTTCCTCCTTGAAACCAAGTCCAGATTTATCATTTGTATCACATTGGCCACTTAATATACCAGTTAAAACATTTGAACTCTTCTCTAGCTTTTCATACACTGTCATCTTTCTTCTCATTTTTTCCAACTCAAATGTTAGTTGCTCCAGTTCTAAGTTCAATTTAATGCATTCATCTTCCTTTGATTCGTATATGATATTCAGTCTCAAGTTCTTTGAGCTCCTTAGCCTTTTCTTCTTCTCTTAAGATCTGTCTTTTCTCAAAGACATGGATCTTCTCTTCATAATCTTTCAAAGTACATCTTAGTTATTGATTTCTCTTTCTACATATTTTCAGTTCTTCAAGAGCACATAAAATTTCAGCCTCAAGATTTACTTCATCTTCATCGTTAGAGTCTTCAAAGTCAACTCTATTGTTTCCTTTAGAGCTGCATTCTTCAAATGCATCCATGGCCATAAATAAAATTAATTATTGATCTTCCTCATTTTTAATTTCAGATCTTCCTGAGTTGTTTGAATCAGAATTACTAGATTCTTCTATTGAATAAAAATTATTCTTGTTTTTAAAAAATATCTTCTTACTACTTTTACTTTTATATCCAGTATCTCTCTTACTTTTCTTAGGAATTTCTTCTTCATGTTCAAAATGAGCTTCTCTATTTTAGTATGAAAATTTGATAGGAAAGTGACCTACTTGTCCACATGTGAACAATTTAAAAGGGTGTTTTCCTTTATACTTACCTAAACCTCTTTTCATTATTCTTACAAACATTGCTTCAATCTTTTCATCATCCAACTCATCTTCTAAATCCCATTCTCCTTCTTCTTCTCACTTGGATTGGGTTTCTTTCTTGACCTTGAATGCTACTTATTTCTTAGTAGTATTGGATCTGACAGTCCTCATTTCATATGCTGAAAGAGTGCTCTGTAATTCATCCATAATGAGAGTCTTCATAGCTTCTGATTTATCTATAGCTAAAAAATTTGTATCCTATTTTCCAGTTAGAGATCTTAAGATCTTTTGGACTATGACATATTCTTCTAGTGTCTCACCTAATCCTCTGATCATATTAATGACTTCATATATTCTCTACATGTAGGTTGATATGCTCTCACCATATTTCATTTTCATATTCTCAAACTAAGCTCTATAGGTCTGTAACTTTGCTAGTTTAAATTTTACATCTCCATCATAAATACTTTGTGGTTTGGTCCATATCTCATTTTTTTATTGTGCAGTGCATGACTTTTACAAATTCTATCTCATTCAGACTGCATAGTAAGGTATTCATTTCTCTTGAGTTGCATTCATATTCTTTTTTATCCATTAAAAAAGTGATAGGAGGATTGTATTCTTACTCAACGCATTCTCAGATATCAAAACCAAGTGTCATCAGATATGTTTTCATTCTTATTCTCCAGACTGCATAATTCATTCCAGTGAACAAAGGTGATATCGACAATGAAAAACTGCATTGTGCCTGATTTTTCGCCATGCTTGTGAAAGGAAGATATCCTTAAAGATGTTAACCTTATGCTAGAAGGACTTGATTTGATACTAATTGTTAGATATTTGCAAGCACTGATAGCCGGGGTGAATCAGTGTAAATTAAAATTTCCACTTTAATTATGCATATGCATAATTTCTCAATAAGTACATCAATGAACCATAACAATTTAAACAAGCATGTATACAAGATAGAAAAACACTAAACACATAATTTATAGCGGGAACCCCTTTTGGAATAAAAACCCACTAGAAAACCTTACTTTATTAGGAATAGAAATTCAAAATCTTACACTAGTTTTGGTTAAGTACCCAATCAACATGTGAAACACCAACTCGAAAAGTCCAAACACCCACTAGAATATTTTCTGAGCACCCACTCAGTAAAATTTAGCAAGCACCAACTTAAAAGTAGCACCAACCTCTAATTTATTCATGTAAAACTAATATTTTGTAGGAGCCCACCCACAAAGAGGTTGCGACCCTTTGAAAATGCTAAGATATAACTTAGACTTAATTTATTTATAAATTTTGATCATCTAGTTACAAGAATTGTTTAAACACAATGGATCATGATCATTTTTCTCTCTCTATCTATGTTCTCTATGTCATTCTATTCTACTCATCTAATTTGATCTCTCTTTCTCAATAAATTTATTACACTGATGCTCTTCTCATCTAATTTTATTCACATCATCTTTCTTCTCTATTCATTTCTTCTCTCTTTTATTTATGTAGCTTTATTATCTTGAATGCATCATCTCCTCATTTGTGAAACCTACCTATTAGCATCAAATTTTATCTATATAAACTTTTGACCCATTCCACTACTTAGCTTAATGTGTCATACATCCTCTCCTTCTTTTCCTCCTGAGTATCTAGCTCATTAAATGCATTCGGGTAAGTCCATATATTTTATGTTCATTAACGACATGATTTTACATATTTCTATGCATCAATTCAAAAATATTGTGAGCCGATAAATTTCTCACACTTCTAGAATTTCCATGAGAGAGCCACTTTCTCTTTTGGCATTAATTTCACCTTGAAATTAGGAAACACATAGAGAATGTAACTCAGTCAGCAAACATTAAATTCTGGTAGCTGGAACAATAGATTGCATCAATTCTTGTGGAGTTTAAGTCACATACTTAGCCGCAATCACCAAATGATCAAATCACTATTGATTTTGGAGAAAAAAATCTCAATTGTTCATATTTGAATCAATTAATTCTACTCAAGCCTTTTCCAAGTTATATTTTCTCAATTCATGGCTTTCGTTATTTATTTTGAGATTTTCCTTTATATCTCAGAAATTTCCCTTAACCTACGGATTTTCTCCATTGTTGGAGGATTTTTAGTTATCTGCGACTTTGTTCTTCTTCTGGTATTTTTTCAGTGCTTCATGGATTTCCTCCTTGTTTTTATCCTTCACAAGGATCTGGTCCATGTTTGAGACTCTATCCCTTTACCTTGTGGATTCCATATTTTTCCATAGTGAGCTCCATTCCTTCACAACTTTTCATCTTTATCCTAACTACCTTTGTTCCGTGTCTTTTCCTTTAATATTTTCTTACTCTCACAGATCTTCCTTTACATCCACAGCCACAACAATCTCACTCACAACTTGTCCTTTAGATCCTTTTTACTTTTCAGCTTCATCCCTTTACCTGGGGCCTTCACGAAGCTTACGCGGCTCTATCTAGAGTTTTGTGGCTTCTCTAAGTCTTTGGTGGCTAGTTCTTCATATTTACAGCATGCACAAAAACTAGCTATGTCCCTTCGAAATTATCCTTGATTATTTTGAACCCTTTGTAATCTGACACTACCAATCAACCTTCATCTTTATCACTTTCTCACTTTACCAAATTAACTTCTTTTGCCATTAATGCAACTTGATATAAATTAAACCAACTTGACATCAATTAAACCAGCTTGACATTAATGACAAAAAAATATGAAACTGAAAAAGTTCCAACACTTGGCCTCATTGTAAAGGGATGAATTTTTTTGGATCCTCTAGTGTTTTCTAGGGATTATTTTTCATTTTGAGTTGCATACCTCTAGATCTAGTTCTGGCATGTGAATATCATCCTCATACACCATTGTAACAGACTGTACATATCTAGAAGTAATAGAAGCAACATTTTGTGGCTATTTCATGCCTTAACGTGTTTGTATTCTTCTTTATTTCCTCTCCTTTATATTGTGTTCTTGTTATACCATTTTAAGTTCCTTTCTACCCCATTTTCTTGTTGTGTTTCATGAAATCGATAATCTCAATGCATCTTGATCTATGTAACACATGCTTAGCCTCCCTTTATGTCTTTCCTTCTATTTTCACTCAAAAGAGATAGTGTTCATCCCACTAATTCTAGTGCTATCACCTTCTTTAGATTACTTTTCCATTTTTATGTTAGCCTTCTATCCCTTGTCCCTTGGTATCATTAGCTTAGGTTTCACTTTCAGCTTTAGGAGTAGCAGTAGCATTAGAAATAGGTAGAGTAACTAGCCTTCTCTAGAGGTTTGTCTCAAGCATTAGAGGTCCCACAACTTGGAGACATTCCTATTGTTGACACAATGACTCAGTTCTTTCAGATTTGAGATACATGTGTAATTTTGAACAACCAATAGGTTTTCTAGGATCACAATCCTCTACCAAGGGTTCAAACACTTACACCATTGTGATGCAAGAACATCACTCCTAGCATTTAGTATAGGAAATTTCATGAAATTTTTATCTTGATTATGTGATTTAGAAGTCTTAGGTTTCATCTTAAGTTTTCAAGTTGAGACCAACAACTCAAACATTTAACTATGAATTTTCCCTCAATTCTAGCATATTTGAAAATTTTAAGCTAGTTGGAGCCAATTATGGATTTTGTGTATGGAGTGGGTAGTCTATAAGGGTTCAATATTTTCATTATAGGATTTATAAATTTAGTGGTGTTTTAGGATACTCTTCTTGGGGTTTATATGGTTATATTTCTCTTAGAGTTTTATTCTAGCTCCTTTTTTCTTAAAAATGTAATATCCATGAGACCTTCTTCATGACCATATAGTTAGTTGTGGGGAGAATCTCAAACTAGAGGGGATATATAAAATCTTTGTAACTAATTTGAATATTATCATTTGAATGATTTCAAGAATAAAAGTGAGGAGCTCTAAGAACTTGTAAATGTAGAGAAATACTTTGTCAGAAACAATTATTTGTCACAAAATCTATGCATGATCTTAAGGATTTAAATGAACATGTTTAAAATGGGAAAAATATATTGAACAATGGTAAGAGTGTAACTCTAATATTTTGATTCTCTGTATGGTGTGTTCAACATTTTAAAGTTGATTTGGATTGAATAATTCAAGAACGTTGTGACAGCCTAGTATATGACAAAGTCAACATAGACTTGGGAATTTGGTGTGAGAGGTATTAAATAGGGAAGGTAAACTTTGGCATAGTCAGGATAATATACATGGAAATAATCCAAAAAAACAACTTGGAATCTCTATAAATTAATATGAAGGCTTTGGTTAGCTCAGAAAACTCTAAGTGTCGGAAGTCCCTTGTTTTCTAAAGGCTGACAAGTTTGGTTTATATTCAATTCTCACCATTGGTAAGGAAATATTATTTACTGACAAGAATATAATATTTGAAAAGGTGGTATAGGCATATGAGAACAATAATTAAGCATTAGAAATAGGTTTATTATATTTTATAATCAAATTTCATCTATCGGGTTCACTTTGTAAACCCTCTTAGGGTTTAGTTTGAATACAAGATTGGAGGACTAGAACTCAAAGTTAGGGTTTGAAAATTTTAATTAGTCACTTGATGCCCTTAACTAATTAGTTTTTCATTTTACAAGTCTGAAATTGATGATAGCAAGCTACAATGAATGAAAGTTAGTTCGAAAGAGTGTTATATCCATAAGAGACCTAATTACTAACTTGGAACTGTGGATTTGAAACATGTTTTATAAATGAAGTCACTGTGAAACTTTGTACACTAAACCTAAGCCCAAATGGGTACATCAAATAGTTATTAGTTAGATGAAAGATTTAGTTTTAAAAAAATTTATGCTCAAATTTGGTATTGAAATGGGCTAATGGAGAAGAACTAGGCATATAAGAGAGATAGTGAAGAAAAGGTACTTGCATTGAGAGTTGAAAAAATAAACTTAACCCCTACCTGGAGTAGCTTAATGGGTGCTAAAAAATAATTATATTTATTTCTAAGAGTTTTTAGATTGCTATATCCACCAACTCACCAGAGACACTTGGTATGAGAAGCTAGGAAGATAATTTTGCCAAAAGGAAGATAGTTTGATCTTTTCTTCTGATTTCACCTAGCCTGATCATTGTATTGACATGATACAAGGATAGTCAATATTTCTCAAGAATTGCATAAGCTAAATTGGTTGTTTGGTATAAATATTACATATTTAAAGGATTTCTAGTCTCGAGAAAAGTGTCATTTTGTAATCCTAAAGGACTATATTGAATTATTTTGAACATACTAACTTGATTGCATGATGGTCTAAATGATATTCTCTACATCATTTGGTATCAAAGAAGAGGATAATTAGATAGATTGATAAGAAAGGAAAAAGAGAAGAGAAACAAATTGTGAAGAGGAGATTTACAAGAAGTGTAGATCATCATAATGCCACCTAGATGATTGAACTTAAGAGGCCAAAGAGGGAAGCCTATGGAAAATGAGTGGGTTTTTATATTGATAAATATACTAGAAAGGTTTAGAGAATTCAAATTTTTTGAGAGAAGACGTGAGGAGTTAGATGAAGATAGTGACAAAGAAGAAAAATAAAAAGAGGCGGTAGAAGAAACATTGCCAGAGGAATGACAAGAGGTGAGAATGCTAAGATTAGTCATGGGAGAAGGTACTAAGCATAAGATTAAGTTATCAGAGTATGTTGGAAGTGCATCTAGAGGATTTGATAGATTGGATAGCCAAAATGGACAAATATTTGTATTTTGAAGGCATAGCTGAGGATAAGAAAGCGAAGTTTTCTTGTACAAAAATAATACGACACATTGTTATTTTGTGGTTTTTTTATGCAAGTATAAAGAGTGAAAAAAGGAAAGGAAAACATCACGTCATGGGATAGGATGGTTTCTAAACTAACAGGTAAGTTTATCCCTTTAGATTAACAAAATATCCTTGTTTAAGAAATTATAAAATTTAAGGAAAATGGAATTGAGTATACTTGATTAAACTGAAGAGTTTGATAACTTAGCAATGAAATCAGGTCATATAGAAGAGGATGTTGAAGATGTATCCATATATGTGAATGGATTAAGACTTAACATCTAGGATGAAATCATTTTTTTTAACTTGAGAACAGTGGAAGATTCATATCAAGAAACTTTGAAAGCAGAAGAGAAATTGTCTAGAAAACAAACACAATAGTTCAGAGGTAGAGGAAGAGGAATAAGAGGTAGAGGACAACAGTAAAATATAATAAAACATCAACAAACTCATGAGGAAGAGAAAAGTATGTCATAGACATAAAGTACTACAACGAGTGGATATGCTAGAGGTGGTTACTCATAGAGAGAGAGAGAGAGGTGGTTTTGGAAGAGGAAGAGTGATTTCATAGGTAGATGTTTCAAATGTAACAAGTTTGTTGGTTATAAGTATTTTGAGTGTCTATCGTATCCTCAAGAAAGAAGCAGCAGAGTGAGTGAAGCTAGAAATCATATTGCACATGTTAATGAAGAAGAAAGTGTAACATCACCATCACTTATCGATGAACCAGATACATGAGAATATTTGATGATGAAGAGAGTATTGATGAATATAAGAAAGAAAAATGAAGAACCAGCCCAAAGAAGAACATTATTTAGGATAATGTGTAAAGAAAGAGTTAAATGTTGTAAACTTATCACTGATAATGGTAGCACAAATAATTTAGTTTCTTCTGAAATTTTTAAAAAGTTAAAATCTAGAAAAATGAAGCATCATTAACCATATAAGGTCTATTGGGTTCAAGGAAACCATCATTTGCTGGTTAGTGAATAAACTTTTGGTTAGTTTTTCAGATTGGTAGATATTAGGATGAGTTTCTATGTGATTTGTTTCCTATGGATGTTTATCATCCCTTACTAGGAAGACCATGGCAATTTTACAGGGAGGCTATTCATGATGGATGGGCTAAAACCAATAATTTTTTGAAGAATGGAGTAAAACACACCTTGAATCCACTAAAGGATAACCAAAAATGGACTGAAAACCATCCTAGAGTGATGCTAATGTGCTTGAAAACATTTTTTTAGTACCTCAAAGTGAAGATGGCCATGAAACAATGAAAGGTATAGCTAGTAAAGAATATGAAATGATAGAAAATATAGCATGTCCAATCAAGAAGTTGTGGGAATATTTGAGTGGAGAGGATTATTAAACTATCTTGTAAGGGAAAGAGAGAAAGAAGGATAAAGCAAGAGAGAAATCAAACTTTGAAGAAGATGAAAACAATCCTAAAAAAGGAATAAAAATAATCAAGAAGGCAAAATATTGCAAGATCAAGAAGAGAGCAAGCATGATAAGGAAGTGGTGATCAAGAATGATGAATTGAATTAAATTTTTCAATCTAATATTTCTTTGAATGTTGTGTATTTTGACATTCGAAAAAATGAAGGAATAATCAACTGAGAGTGATTATTTCAAGTAAAAGCTATTAATTTCTACTCTTGAGGATGAGATGAACCAAGAAAGGAAAAATGAAGATGTAAATGTCACTTCAATAGTGAATAATCATGAAATATCATCTAATAGGAACTTTAAATAGATGTATAATCTTAGACACAAGCTGGAGAAGATAACATGGAGTCATAAAATAGCCATCTTGTTCAAGAATATGGTTACTTCTATGCACACAAAATCACACACATTACTTTTTTACTATGACATCAAGTATGTTGTTATATGCATAGGTATTAAGTAATAAAACTATTCACTGGAGAAGCAAACCTTTCACCATTCACTTATTTGGATTATTTCTATTTTCTTGCTCTATCACATCTGTCACTTCTATGCCTAGTTTTGGTTAGGTCATAGGGATCCCTATCTATTAGTATTTTCACATCTGTCATCATTTATCACAAGAGAATACCGCCCATTTTGGACACTAACACCTAGGGCTCCTGTCCAATCTTTGTGCTCCTGACCTCTTTGGTATTTTCATACTTTTTGACATTTTTGTTCAGCATTTCTATTATTCTTATCCTTGTCTCAAGCTCATAGTCAGCCTTTTGGGTCACTAGTGTCGAAATTCAAAGAAGAGATCCATATATATATACACAACATACACTATATTATTATGACTAGAAATTATAAGGGGAAATCTCATCCACATAGTATCACTAGCATTACAAGGGACTACAATTTTTTTTGCATACATTTCATAAGAAGGAGAAGTGTTCAATTATATATCACACATTTCAATCTTATCTAGCTTTAAGCTCACTGTCTTGGTATCATTGGTGTGAGGGAAACCTAAAGACACTATTACACAAACAAACAAAAAGAACTACATGGATTCTGGAATGTAGTGCAACCCTCAGTCATAAGTTCACTCATTGGGTGACTTTCAAGGTCATTCCAACATCAAATATATCATTTTTCATTCCAATTTGATGTTTTTGTGAGCTTGTGCATGTATTTAGCCTTTTTTATAGGTAAAAGGCACCCTTAATGATCAAAGAGTGAATACCAAGTGATCAACATGAAATGATAGTGAAACCCTAGAGACATAGAAGAAAGTAGATTCCAACCTTCTACGTATTCAACAACCCCCATGAATAGTCACTAACACCCAGAAGCCCCTATCCATCACCAACCACATGTGTCTAACATTATTCTCAGAACCCATATTTTATAGAGATAAGTTGCAACACAGTTCCAACCCTTTTCAGTGCTTCACACCACCCAGATCAGTGCCAGATTGCACACGATCCAGCTATGTCATCTATCTCTCCTATTTTTTTATAATGTTTCATTTTTTTAGTTCTTAACATTTATATATCTATCGTATTTTATCATATACGTTTCTCTAGAATTATATTTAATTCATATTTTATTAAATCATTTGGTTACCCCACTTTTCTTTAAAATTCTTTCCCTAGGATCCACAAAACCCTCATGGCTAAGAAGAGGTCCTCGTCTCCTAAGAACCATATGGCGAATACATGCTTGAATCCTATCTTTGATGATAGTGCTATGAAATATGAATTTAGTGACCTCTATCAAAACCCTCAATTTGATTCTTCCATCATCTAAAAACTTATTTATTTCCAGAACACGCATCCTACTAGCCTTCACAACTCTAGCATTTTCATAGTCTCTCCTAACCAAAAGCTTACATCATATTTTCCTTTCTCTCCTGTAGTCACCCATGTTGTTGCACCTTCTTCCACTCCAGTTATGGCACATGATAGTATTACTGGAAATTATTTTCGTGACTATGTTCTCAGTTGTGATATTCTTGATGCCAATACTTCTACTTCTAATTTTGAAAATGTACATATGCATGACGGTATCGCTACTAGTAGTCAAAAGGAATATAAAATTATATCTCCTAAACTTCATACTTCTGAAATTTCTTCTAATATATGCAATGATAGATATGATATTAGTATTGCTACCACTTCTTTCTATGTTGATGATAGTCTTGATGAAATACTTGATTGTGAAAATATGTGTGATTATGATGTCGATTATGCTTCTGATCATGAACATGTTAGTGATGATATTACTTCTCTTAAGACTAATGAGTGTGAATTTACTACTCCTATTTCTTCTCTTTTTGAATTTGTTACTCATGATGATTTTACTCTTCCAAGCAGTACACCTCTTACAATATCTTCTAAGTTTACTTATACCATTCCCATAAATCTTCCATGTTCCTTTCTTCTTCATTCACCTCTTTCTTCTACTTATCAACTTGATGCTTATGATGATCCAACTCCTATCCCTAATAAACCTCCTATTATATCTTCTTTTTCTACATCTAGCATTCCCATAGAGCCTTCATGTTCTAATCCTCCTCTTTCACCTCCTTCTCATCCTTCCACATTCACTCGTTCTTCTCGCATTCTCATTATCACTCACAATGGAAAGATCCAACCTCTCAATATACATCTTACTTCACCTACCATTCCTTCACATGATATTTTATCTCTCATGCATGATGTTGGTGCTTTTTAATATCAAGTTCATACACTCACTCTTAAAATTACATTCTATTATGCTTTCATTGACAATAATTATTTGCATGGCGATCCTATTCCTAAAAATATTCACACTTTCACTTTTCCAAAAAACATCATCATGACTAACTTCTCATGTTTCGATGGCCCTACCAATCCTTATTTACATATTAATCTTTATCGTTCAACCATGTCTTCTTATTCTAATGACGACTTGTTACTCACAGCATTTTGTCATAGTATTATTGATCATGCTCTCCAATGGTACACTCATTTACCTTATGGATCGATTAGTACCTATTATGATATGGAGGGTGTCTTTCTTAGACAAATTATTTCTAAACATGGTCCTAAGGTTACATATGAATGATTTCATTCATTGCATCAAGGAAAGAAATAACCGATTGTAGATTAAATTTTATGCTTTAATTCTTATATGCATCAGTTACTATTTCAGCCCATCGATTTAGAAAAGTAATTTATATTTTGTCATGGCTTGATTCCTGTATTGAAAGAAAAATTATTACATGATAGATGTAAATATTTTACTGTCTTATGCTACAAAGTTATTGATTTAGAAAAAGACTTAAAAATTGCACATGTTATATCACCTTCTTCTACTACTTATTCATCTACTACTTCATCTCCTCTTCCATCCATTAAGCTACCTCCATGGTCTCCATATCCTCCTCTATGCAAGCATCATTCTTCTCATCCACCACATTGGAATACACCTAAGTCTTCTCCACCTCCTTCTTGTGAACCATTGTAATTATCACATAATATAAAACCTCATAATTTTTTATATGATGAACTTGAAAATCAATTAATTTACTTACCTTCTACTAAGAATCATCCACCTCACTACTTGTAATGCCTATGTGAACGCCCTTTCTATAACTTCCACCACATCAGTGTCTATCATGATAATGATTGATATGGTCTCCATGATCTCTTGTAGTAATTATAAGATAAAAGTTTCATTTCTTTTCTCTCACCCTCTCATAAGAAATCTCTTTGTCCTATTCTGCATGAGTGTGCTTCCACCACCATTCACTTATCGCCTTCACCTCCATTTAATTTTTTCATCCCTCGACCTCCTAAGTTTATCATCCATGCACGTCCTCCATTTGATCCACATATAGTTACATCATCTCATTCTACACATATTGCTACACTACCTCATTGGCGTCCTAAGCCTCTTGCTTCCACACTTCTTCCCATTGTATCTTCTATTCTTGGCCCCATTTCCTCTTGCATACAATTTGACACGTATTCTCACATTATTGTTGCTACAAATGCTCCATATATTCCTTGGAGGACATTTAATATTTGTTAGATAACATCCACTTTCCATTTCATTTCCCTATGACGCACTCCTTTGCTACAATCCACACTTGAATGTTGAGATAATACTACATTAATGAACATCTATTGTCATAGCTCATGTGTTCTAGTTTATGTCATATATTTCCTAGCATCTCCTTACATGTGATAAGCCCATTTCCCGATGACACACTCTTGTTATATGGTTCATTCTTGATTGTTGAGGGAGCATATATAAATGAACCTCATTTTCACACTAGGCTCAATCTCTCTTCTTCCCCCTTCACTCTAATCACATGCAATTACAACCATTATTTTACATTCTCTCATCACATAACTACCAATATATCATTATTCTATCCTCTTATATTGTCTAAGCCACATTTTTATTTCACATTAAGTATTATATTAAATCACACAAATATATTTCTATTCATGAGATACTATGCTCTTCATTCTCATTCAAATACAAATCCTATTCTAATCATTACTTATCTATTGCTTTTCACATCATCATGCATTTCAAATTAGAACAAATATCTCAACAATACATATCAACCCAAAGTGCAAAAAACAATCATCACATCATATACCAATGCATATCAAAAACACATATGATATCAATATCCACACACAAATATATATATATATATATATATATATATATATATATATATATATATATATATATATATATATATACACACACACACACACACACAATGTGTGTGTGTGTATAGTCAAAAATCTTAAGTTGCAAAATACAGTCGCTAGGGGGAAAGCCCCAATTGCTCACTATAACATATGAAAAATATCATACAGCATGCTCACTCTCATTCTATATAATAGCAAGACCTATAGAACTAGAAGCTTCACTACTTAGTCTGTGCCATTAATCTCAGCCTCTATATCTATTCAACTGGCTCTGTAATATAGAAATCTTAGTTGTCTAATCTGTAAATCGGCCTTGTAACTCAAAATATTTAGCAAACACATCCTGAGCTAGCGCTCCTCCTCCTACAACTTTCCTAGCTCACTCAGTCTCTACATGAGCCTCATCACGCTCGATTAATAACATGGTACAAATCGTTATTGCTATAACCACTCACTTGAAAAAATAGGCATACTCACCCATAATAGCATCCACTCTCTCTAGCATACCACCTCCCGTGTGCACATCTGGATGAACATTCTACATCAACTTGTGTATTAAAAAATACACAATCAATTCCCAATAGAAATCATTTGCATTCACAAAAACTACTATTAGTCACTACACACTTTGCAATATCTAATAACTAAACAACTCATAAATACTAATGCACAATATTTATGCTCCACTCTCACAACCATTATACCATCTACATTAGGGGAAAGTGCCTACCCCTCTATTCTTCTAACTATTGGTCAACTAACCACATCCACCACTATTAGAAATAACAACACCCATCGATGTGTAACAAACCACTCACTATAGTCATGGGTATACCCCACGTCATCAACCAATACAATCTCTATATCTGTATCAATGTCATCTAGACTAAGATGTACTAGTTGTGCTCCTCTCGGGCCCAACCTCACTCCTGGTCGTCATTCCACTCTAGTATCTCTCATCATATATTGCTCAAGGGGAAGATCCTGGGCCATGTAAGACTCCCTCGATATGTGCTCACCCTAGAACAACTCTTTCACCCTCTGGAAGCGATCCTCTAACCACAAGGTGTGTTAAATGCACTGCAACTCCACATCATACTCTCCCCATCCAACATAGTCTCTATATGGTCTCCATATAATGGCCTCAAGGCCCATCTAATCCAGCATTGACCTATAAGTTGTCATATTCATCCTCCAACTGTGAGTACCCACCCATTTCGCTACAAAAATCTCATGTGTACCACACTCAGCATGTGGCCCATTGAGTGTCCTCCATATAGCAATGTTCTCATATTTCCATACGTACAACAAATTCGTGGATCGTAGTCCATCCCCATGATCCTCCTGAGTTAATATATACAAATATCTATACAAACGGGCCAATACACACTATTCCCATGCATACATAGTCCAATAATCCTCTATAATGCAACAAATATCATGCATCTTATTAAATATTCCAACTCCACCACCCTCCACTACAACCAACAAATATATAATCACTGCAATAAACTTCCACAACCACAAAACACTTGATCTTACTATCACATCTAAACTTATATGAGTCTTTGTTTGTACTCTTGTGCCTATGAAATACCACATCACTACCCTCATCTGAATCAGGGCATCTACTGTACTCATCACATGTGCTCTCTCCACTAAAATATGCAATCCTAATATCATTTATACACCCTCCAGGGTCACTTAAATATCACCAGAAGTAAACCTAAATGTACAAGTATTTGAGAACCATCACTAACACAAATCCATGAACATAGGAATATTATGGGGTACCTCCCCCAATCTAGAAATCTTTCATAATCCAACACAGTTTGGTATATCCCACTCTACATTTGAAAAACCCAATGTAACCAACGTACTCAAATGTTGGCCTGCCTAAAAATATCTCAAGTGTATACCCCTCTACACAACAAAAAAAAGTAACATAATTATTTCATTAGTACACTATACATATTGCAACAATCACTTATCATATCATCAAACTGCTAAAAAATTCAATAGTTCACAATACAGTACCCAATCCCTGCTCTAGGACATTAGTGCAAAGGATCATGTCGTGGGAACCCAGAAATAATTCAATAGCTCTTAGAACTAGGCATTAGTGTCCCCTAGGAAATAAATGCTCTAGCTACTTCTACCCAGGTTAGAAATGTTGAAAAATAAAACAACACAAATTTTCCTAAAATTGACAAAAACTTATATATGTGACAAAATTTTACAAAATATTCACACTTACCAACTCATCGGTCATCCACCACTACTCTCTCAAATATCATCAAACTCATTTCTCTAAAACATGGCATCCTCACATCTTAGAGCTCCAAATCTCAATCAATCTAAGCACAAATTAAATACTATTTAATTTTCATTATTACTATATATAGTAATTCCAATTTTTCCTATACTATAGCTACTACTTGCAACAACTTTTACACTTAATATACATTAAAATGTTTCTCTCATATCTTGAGCCTCGTAACTCCATTTGTCTCACCATTCATGCCATACAAATCATATTTTCCTATACCATCATACTATATAAGTTTCAGCATCTCATATTCACATCTAGCTCATGCACTATTCAATATATATGCACACTGCAACTATATTTTCCAATACTATTTCTCACTTACAATTACAAACATGTTATACTTATTACTTTTGGATCAATGCTCATTTTTTTACCCTTCACCATTTTTCTGAAGTGGGGTAATACAGTCGGGATCATCCCATAATCCCTCTAAGATTACAATGCAATAATTTGACACTCTTACCATATTCCTATTATAACTTGCTCTAATCTCTTTCAAGCAAAGGAAAATTTTGTAACACCTACTTTTCATTACCTCAGATTACGGGATTTTATTTTTAAAATCTTCTCAAAACTAACATATCTACCTTCAATGATTTAAATGTACAATCCTAACATTTAAATCAAACAACTTTTACAATTACAATTCTTCATATAATAATTCAATAAAGCATGTGTATAAGTTATGGGTCAATTGGATACACTTATCCCCCATAGGTTACTCTGTTTCGAATCTATATACAGAGTATACATTAAGCACCATTCTTGGCATTGATTTAAAAGTGTTTGTTATAAGTTTCAACCTGAAATTCATTTAATCGAATCCCATCTAACATCTCACACTTTTAATTAGAACTAGGTGTGTCTTGAAAGTGTAAATGACTTACACTACTTTGAAAAAATGTTTTAAGAGTCATGCATTACATGATCGGTTTTTAGAACAACACATTCATTAATAAAAACATGTCCCATCACCATGTCACTTTGTTCAATTGATCACAATTGAATCTAGCTAGTTGATGTAAAATCAATTTCAAGCTACGTAAAAGGTACAAAACTTGTTCAACCCGTTACAGAAGAAGTGCGGCTGTGGCAACTTAGGTTGACCTATGGGAATGAAAATGCTCACATAACAAAATGCATTGTCACACAACCAATTTCTTCCCCGTAGACAACATAAATTGGTACCAAGGTGGATTGATCGAAACAGGACAAAAAAATTTCATATCTTATCATAGAACATATTCTTCTTGATTATTCTTCTCGATTAATAGCTGTAATAAATGGACCCTGATAAGACAACTTTGGATATCTAATATACAATCAATATTCACTTAATGAATCACGTCATTAAATGGAACATCATGTTACAGATATCCATCCAAAGTTTTCCTGCCAAGTTTCCCTTTATTAGTAACATGTCGTAATTCCTTATTTTATTTCATTATGAAGATCTAGTTTTATGACATGTTTAATCTTCATAATGTAGTGATACATTATCGCATATGAATTTGGATTCTAAGGTCCATAACTTAGTTTCGATAATTATTCACAATCATTTCAATAATTTTATTTATGCACATCCATTAAGCATCATTAATACAATTAAGGCAAGCATACTGCATTAATAACGCATAGTCCTGATAATTTAACTAATTATGACTGTGTCATATTATTTTCCTTGTACATATTTACTTAAACTTATCAACTGAATAGAATATGATCATCTGTAATAGTATCAATTTCATTCTTTTGAATATTATAATAAATAGTTTCCTTATTCATTTACCATAATAGAATGAATTTCATGCATATAAATATAAAATAATAATCCTCATTCACTGTAGTTTTAATAGTTTATAACTCATTAACGATCTTGTAGATTTTAATTCAGCATAATTGCTTAGTGCTAACTTTCTTTAGTATACTATTTCATAAAAGTTCCACAATAAATTTTTATGACATTTCATATCTCATCAAATCAAATTGTTTACGTACAATGACATAATTTATACTAAGCTGATTTTCAGACATTACATTAATAATTATATGATCAACCATGATCCAAATTACAAATAAATATCCAATATTGAATACAAGATTTATATTTTTTCCCCAAAAATTATACAATAGCTTTAGAGGCCATACTGTCCTTCAACCAAATTATATAGCGAAGCATAAGATTTAGATTTTACAACCTAGTCATGCAATAAATACAATCGTGTAATCCATAATCAATGATTAAATCAACGTAACCATTTAAAACCCATTCTCCTAGAAAAGACTTAATTTCTACCATCTTTACAAAAAGTTAGACAGCAGTCAGTTCGAAAGAACTGGCATGAAAAGGTTATCCACCTTATCTTTACAATTTATAGAACTTTAATATTTCAATGAACATAATCCATCTATACCATCAATTCCCATAATTCATAAAAGAGAATATCCCACTATTTCCCTTTTTATTCTTTTTCTATATTTCATAAATCATTATAGAAAGGAAACATATGATTTATCAAACTACAAATCATTTAAAGTTCATAATAAAATATCATACAAATCACAAAGATGAACATAAAATTCCATAAGCATAATAACTATGTTTTCTACCCAATCAGGGTTATCCAAAAGATAGTAATTAATCCTTCAACTATCATAGTGTATTGTTTTACTAATCATTAGATATCAATACATTTCCATGCAATTCAAAATCACCTTCCCAAGTAAAGAACCAAGTACTTCCTTATAAGAAGATGTGCATAATCACATTAAGTTCCTTAATCATAGTAATAATATAAGTCAGACAACACATCTGTACTGATAATAATAATTTATCAAACATCTCAATACCTTAATATTATCAAAATAACCCTAACCAATTTGAATCATAACTAACTATTCAATCCAACATAACCCAAAAGATTCTACCAAATGGTATTCATGATTCTAAGCAGAGTAAGGATTCAACCCAAGTCTTAAGGATGAATTAGAGCAATACTCAAGCCAAACAAATCCATGGAATTACCTCAAACCAATATGCATCATCATCCTCTAGTTTCAAATGAAACCCAATACTATTATGGTCATCGAAAGTTTTACACAACATACACTATAAATTAGATAGTGATTAGGAAATGAAAACACTATGCAACACTGACCAATAGGGTGGTCATTTTGAAACAAAGAAAGACAAACCATATGTGATAAATTGAAGTAATAAAACTTAACCTTTGTCATGGGTATGGCTATTTGGAATCCATTTTAATCTATAGGAAAACACATACCACCAAATTTATTGACCTCATGAACATATTACATGCCAGCAACCCATCAATGTATATGCTACACAATCATCAACCCCTATGGGTTTGTTTTGAAAACAATATGTAATTCCAGAACCAATAAGATCTCCACAGTCGATTCCCAAGCCAAATTAACAGGAATGTAGTTATATATATATATAGCTATAGATATATATATACATATATATATACTATATATATATATAGTATATGTTGTGTATGTAAACAAATGTGTGTGTGTGTGTGTGTGTGTGTGTGTGTGTGTGTATCACTCACAGATCAATACTTCCCTCTGAAATATTTTTTCAATCCGAAAGGACATATTAAAATTCCATGTATCAAAACCTTATATCCAGCTTGAAATCTAAAACGGGTGTTCTAATACAACTTTTACATCCTAATACCCAGTTACAATGAAATGGTGATGGATAATAAAAAACTTAGGGTATACGAACTGTGAGATCAAAGTCATTTATGCACACTGTCACCTATACATTGACCGAACCAGGAACGATGGACATAAATAAAACTCAACCACACACAGTAAATATAATATGCATGCAATAAGATACACAAGAAATATATCCACAACCAAGGATGCATTCACATGAAGGTGATCAGATTTCAATTTAAGAAAAAACCATTATCGATTCACCCTTGATCAAGATAGTAGCATAAAAGACCAATTTGTAAACACAGTCCATTAAAACATTTAAATGCTATAAATTACAAATATGAGTAGGAAAATGATTTCATACCTGTAAACATTCGTAGATGTTTTCTTTAAAATTTCCTTCACAATCGATCGATCCCATCTCTTTCTTCCAACAAACTTCTAGAAACTCACAAGAAAACCAGAAGAGAGTATATCCTAAAATCGACCAAAGAAATCCATTAAAAATAAGGAACAGTCTTAAATTTCCCCCCCAAAATATCATGTCTAGTTAAAAATACATCTAGGGCCAAAAAATTACATGAAAATATCCATGCAATAATTTTCATGTAGAGCTCACAAGAGCGATAAAAATACTAAAAACAAATCATGAACCAAAAATAACATTAAGTTATGGTGGTAGCTTCATTGAGAAACTTCTTGATTCTCCTGAGGATTGTGGGAGAAAATTTAATTCCCATTATTGTTGCAGGTACCAACTACCCATTTTACTTCTCTATCTCCCAATCTATCCTTCGTCTACCATCTTTGGCAATCCCACTATCTACCAACCAATCTTTGCCCTCTGTCTGCGTGGTTATTCGCCACCGAATGGTTGAAGACCATTTCAACCCCAAATCCCTCAAATTAGCTGTGTCAACACATTGGCCAAGGGGATTAATATGTCCTATTCCAAACATGGCTCAGGTGGTGTCAAAGGTATCTCTCTTGCCACAATCTCGGGTGGGGCTCGACCATGTCGCCAAGCCCATAGATTTATGCATTTATTTTAATAAGATAGCCATGATAATAATTATGGTCAAAGACCATATTAAGATCCATCTAAGGATATGATCTAAGATCATACATCATATATATATATATATATATATATATATATATATACACACATTTATATATGTATATATGTCACAATCAATATTTCGATATTTATTCTCATTTCCTGAACCAGCCAATAATGGTTCAAATGGCCATTATAATGGATTAAACTCAAATAATTCAAGTGCTTGGGTCTATGACCCTATTATAACCAATACCATTATTTTCCTACTATGGTTGATGACCATTACACCTATTAAGATTAAACATGGTATTTTGACCTTTGATTAGGATCGCATATTTATAGATTTAATAGGTCACTAATCAATTAATTCAATCATGCCATAAAGTGTTATCACAAAGGTTATAAATTCAACCATATTGATATTTCCATTCTTACATTTTAATCATCAATGGCTTTATAGATTAGGTAGGACTGGAAAGCTTGTAAGGTCTGGAACCTCATCCTCTAAACTAAAATTAGCATGAATTGAAACAATTAAAATTGTAGAGATCATATAATCAAATGACTGCACAACGTTGCAAGAAGTAATATCAATACACCAGTGTAATGGTGATAAGAGAAATAATTTAGAATCAAAATAGTAACAAGTCATTATTATCATATTTTGTTTTTATTGAAATCAATCATATTTAACAACAAACATAATAATTATTCTAGTACAGTCGTCATTCCAAGTAATATAGCCAAACATAATATCACCTTCATCCAAATAAAATTGTCTACTCAACTAAAGTGAAACTAGCGGGGTATGACATACATCCCCCATGAAATATCATCGTCCCGATAATTAGCTCCAATAAATTTAAACCAATCATATAAGAATATTCTTGTTAAATTATCAAATATGTGGAATAGTAATACTCAAACTGGCAATCTCAAGTTTTTCGAGCCCTAAAAAATAGTATTTAACTAGCTGTAACAACCCAAATTCACCATTTTTTTTTCTAAAACAACAAAAATTTATGATGTTTTCCAATCATTCAAAAAATAATAAATATCAAAATTATTATAAAAGATAACAAATATTTATGTTTATTGCTAAAATAGGTGTGAAAAAGTAGTTTTCATTTCATCAAGATTCTTCCAAGTTGCACTTTCTTCATAAAATTGTTCTTAATGGACATTGCACTGACTTATTTCTCTTTTTTGCAAGTGTAGCTTGCAAGTTTCTAGCACCCTTATGGGTTTAACTACGACGACACCCATATCTTGAACCTATAAAGAGTTCTAGTTAAGTAAATATATAAATCTGATGCATACTCTTTAAGAAAAGAGATATGAAAAACATCATACATCTTAGACAATGTGGGAGGCAACGCTAGCTGGTATGCCATAGGGCTGATTACTTCGATAATTTCAAAGGGCCCATCATAACGAGGTGACAGTTTTACTGCTTTTCCAAAATAAATTGAAATTTTCTTAGGCTTAACTCATAAGAAAATTTTCTCCTTGTTCATATATTCTGTCAACTCTCTTTAAATCAACATAGATTTTCTACCTATCAGCAATCTCTTTCAATTGCTCATGAATGAGTTATTATCCAAAATTCATCCCTCAAAGTAAATTTTGATAACATGCATCGGATTCTTGAGTCCTGAGCAAGTAGATTAATTCAATGCTTGAAATCATGTTTTGGGGCCCCCTTTAACTTCTCTCTAACTCACCCATCCAAGGAAAAATCCCAATGAGTTAGAAAAAATGGAAAAAATGTAAAAAATAAAGTCGCAAGCTTGTTTTAAAGCATTGAAGGTTTGAAGGCTGCGGGTCGTACCAGTGCGGATCGTACCAAGGTTCATCGTACCAAGTTTGTGGCCGAAATACAAAGAAATCAGAAAAGTCAGAACTTTTTGTCCCAAGCGGTCCACGGGACAGTTGGGATGTCAGTATGCATGGGACATGAATCAGCTGATTTTCCGCAAGTCATTCAATTGTGGGCAGTGTGTTTTTGTCTGGGACAGTTGGGACAAAAGTACGTGTGGGACGTGCAAAGGTGAAAGGGCTGCAAAAGGGGGCGAGGAAGCCCGAATCAGCTGATGTGGAAGGATGTGTCTGGGACAGCTGGGACATGTGGATCTGATTTTGCCACAATACCCGCAACTCAAAGGAAAATTCAATGTTTGACTTTTTGAAACTTCAAATGGCCATAAATTTTGACTTCGAGCTCCGATTTTCATATAATTGGACTGTCTAGAATGAGCATGATGTCCTCTATGCAAAAAAAAATGGATTTCTTAATTTTAATGAGGGTAGATATATTTAAATAAAATAAACATATTCAGCTCAAGTCAGTTAATGCTCATTCCCATCAAATGACAGAAAACGCCTGTCAGACCCAAAATAGCTTCCCACACTCAAAAGGCCATAACATTTGCATTTCTCAACGAAATCACACAAAATTGATACTTTTGGAATTATAGCTCCAAGTCCAATGCACAGAAATCAATAAATTCTAGATTTAATGAGAAATTAGTGGGGATTTTTTATAAAATGTGGCCGGGTTCATAACAATGTTTTATTTGGTAGTTGGGAGTGTAATTAAGAGGAATGGTCATCATTCTTTCTCTGCTACAGCACCTGGGACAGTATGGGGAGCCTTTTACAAGTAACATACAATCATTTCACACCATTTAGTGCCTCTTACAAGTGGTTTAAGGACATATTTTGGGATTTCCATTCTTCCTCCTCTCTCTCTTCTCATTTTTCTATAAGTTGGAGTGTTGGGCTCATTGTAAAGGGAGGTAGTTTTTGTAGAAAATCTCTGCCAAAATTGCTTTGTGAAGCCAATGTGCTGCAGGCCCTTGTTGTGGACTCCTTTCATGGTGATCCAGGCCCTTATCTTGTAATAGATTGAACTGTGCATATCATGAAGCAATAAAATATAAGTTTGTGGATGCATCTTACCCTTTTGTGTTTTCTTGCATTCTTCTTTCCCCTTCAACCTTGATTAAAAGTTTATTGTGTCTGTATTTATACTCTTTCAAGGATCCATTATTATTGTGCATGTATGAAACATTGTTGTGAAAGCATTTTCAGATTGTGGAGAACTATTATCACCCCTTCTAGTATGCACTTTACTCCTAGTTTTCACACATTGGAAGACTACTCTCACACCCTTCTTTTCTGGTGTATCACTGCTTTAGTGTAGGATTTCATTTTATGCATTCTCTCTCCATGGTCCCTTAGAAAGTAATATTAGAATAGTTAGTTTACCCTGAATTAGAGTAGATTGTGGCAGGTAGTTTAAGAGCAAGAACCAACTTTCTCTGGAGGTCTATCTCAAGTAGCAAGTCCCAGAACTTGGAGATAGTACCCATGTTATCCAATCATACCGTGAGTTCAAGTATATGCACTTGCATAAACATAAGGGTGTTGTGATTCGGTGATAACATGAGCTTAAATTTTTGTTCCATCTCAGTCAACATTTCAGGTCCTATAACCTCCATGTCTTCCGCATTGTCCCAATTGACTGGTGTTCTACATTTTCGTCCATACAAGTTTTCAAAAGGAACCATTTTCAATAAGGAGTGATAAGTGTTATTGTAGGAAAACTTGACCAATGGGAGATATTCCTCCCACTTGTATTTTTAATCCATGTAGTACATCCTGAGCATGTCTTTCATTACCTGAATTACCCTTTTAGTCTGTCCATATGTTTTTGGATGGTATGCAGAACTAAAATTAAGCCTTTTCCCTAAAGTATTATTCAAGGTTTGCCAAAAATGAGAAGTCGTCCTAGGATCTCTATCTGACATTATCAATTCAGGTACACCATGAAATCTGAAAATATCATGCATGAACCTTTTTTTAAGAACATGTGAATTGTATGTCAGATTCCATGGTATAAAGTGAGATACTTTTTTTAGCTTTTCAACTACAACCAAGATTACATCATGTTTATTCTTTGATATAGGCAGCCCTTGCACAAAAACCATAGTGATTACCTACCATTTATACTGCAGAATGCTATGAGGATACAAATGTCCTGGTGGGTGCATATCTTCAACCTTGAATCGCTGAAATTCCAAGAAATGGGATACATAGTTTACTATATCCTTTTTCATCCCTTTCTAAAAATATTGGTGGTTTACATCAACAAGCATCTTAGTCGCTCTAGAATGTCCAGAATAAGGAGCATCATGAAATTCCTTTATCACTTTTGTCCTTAGTTCACATACACTCAATTTTCAAATTTTAGGAATAAGTCATTGTCAAATCTAAATCCTTTGTACCTATTATAATTAGGATTTACAGTAAGCATTGATTTAGCCTATTGATAATAAAAATCAAACATCATTGCTTTCTTTACATCATCTTTGAAATGGGTTCTCAAAGTGACAAGGGTGAAAATATGCTTCTTACGACTTAGTGAATCCACCACTCGTTTTTCCTTACCTTTTATATAGCTGATATAAAATTCATATTGTGATAAAAAAATCGAACCATATTTGTTGTGTCACATTCAATTTTAGTTGTATGAAGATATATTTCAGCCCTATATGATCTAGTTTGAGTTCAAAGGGATTTCCCAAATGGTAATTCTTCCAAACTTGTAATGCATGCACAGTGGTAGTAAGCTCCAAGTCATGGGAAAGATAATTCAACTCATCTACTTTGAGTTTTCTACTCTCATACATAATCACATGGTCATTTTGCAGCAATATGTCTCCTAAGCGTTCATCAGATGCATTAGTCACAATAATAAAAATCCCATTTGGATCCAAAAATTTTAGAATAGGTGCTGAAGTACATTTTTCTTTCAACAGATTGAAAGAACTTTCAAATTTTTCAGAGCAAAAAAAATTCTTATCTTTTTTCTGCAGTGTGGTAGTTGGAGCTGCAACTTTTGAAAAGTCTTTCACAATTTTTCGGTAGTGTCCATCCAATCCCATGAAGCTTCTCACTTCATGTACATTTTTAGGTACTGGTCATTCAGTTATTGGTGCAATTTTTTATGGATCTATAGAAATTCCATCCTTGCTTATTATGTGTCCCAAATATTATACCTCATTTTGATAGAACAAACACTTTGAAATCTTACCATACACTTTTTTCTTCCTTAACACATCTAAAAAAATCTTAATATGTTCATTATTCTCTTCAATTTTGTTACAATAAATGAGAATATCATCCAAAAATACTAGCACAAATTTGTCCAAGTATCCTTGAAAGATATTATTCATTAAATTCATAAAATTTGCTAGAGCATTGGTGAGTCCAAAGGGCAACACAGTGAACTCAAAATGTCCATACCTTGTCCTAAAGGAATTCTTGTGAATATATTATTATTTTATTCGTAACTAATGGTATCCTGATCGAAGATCAATCTTGGAGTAAAGGGATACACCACACATCTGATAAATAATATCATCAATTCCTAGAAGGGGATACCTTTTTTTCATTGTGGCTTTGTTAAGCATCTGATAATCAACACATAGCCTAAGTGTTCCATCTTGATTCTTTACAAATATGACTGGTGTTCCCCAAGGAGAGACACTCAATTTGGTCAAACCTTTTGATAAAAGTTCATGGATTTGTTCTTTAAGATTGATAAGTTCTATTTTCTTCATTCTATAGGGATCCTTAGAAATTGGTTTGGTTCCTAGTTTGATATATATGGTGAAATAAAACTCTCTTTTGGGAGGGAGACCAGGTAATTCTTCTAGAAAGACATCATTTTGTTCACATAACATTGGATAATATTCTACCAGAACCATACCTTCTTCACCTAAATCTGAAATTTTCATTTCATAAAGCATGCATCCTTTGTCTAAGTGTAAAACCTCTTTTTACTCCCTAAATTTCTATTATTTTCTCCAGGTCATCAAGGCATTTTATTTGATTTTCTAGGCATTCCACAATTACCTTATTCTGGGCTAACCAGTTTATACCTATGACTATGTCATATGATCCTAGAGGAGCTAAGTATAGTTCTACTTCAGTGGTAAATATTAGCAGTTCCAATGTTACACCAAACACACATTGTTTAATAGTGTGGATAGTGTTGTTCCCATATTGAAAAAACCATGATTCTTTCATGTAACCAAATTTTATTTTAATCTTAGATGATAATTTAGTAGAAACAAAACATTCGGTAGTGTTAGTATCAAATAAAATGGTTACAGGTAATTCATAGAACTTACCTACAACTTCAGCTGGTGTAGCCTTCTTTTCATCCTATTGTTAGTTATTGTAGAATGAATATGGTTTTTTTGGTTGTTATTTTTATTTCTCTGAGGGTAGCTATTAGCATAATGATCTAGACTGCAGATGTAATAGCCCCCAAAAGGTCATTTTCTATCAGATTTGTTTTCATTGTTGGCTGTATTTTTCTACCCATTCTTTTTATTATTTGCAATAGTCTTCACTATTGTATTTTATTTCCATTACCATTACCATTCATGTTCTAACTACTGAAATTTTTCCATGCCACATTTTTTAGGTGCTAATTTTTATGGTGCACTAACGAATTTATTTTTCTTTTCCTCTCTATGTGTAGAAATAGCTTGCATCTTATGTTCTTGTCTAATTTCCTTTTCAAAGATAACTTTTATAGTTGATGTTCCATGGACATCAACTTCACCTCTTATCACTAGGTTCAATCCTGTGATTCACTTCGTGATGAAAAATTTCTCATCAGTTTGGTACTGAGGTATGTATTTTAGAATTTTTGTGAACTTCTGCCAGTATTCAGTCACTGTAATCTTTCCTTGGGTTAGTGTCTAAAATTCAGACATTTTCTTATCCTAGTATAGTTGGGGTAATTATTGTTGTCTAAAGTACCCTTTAAACTAATCCCAAATCATATTTTCCTCATCCACAGCTAGTTCCACCTTATGGCTATTGCATCAAGAGGATGCTTCATTGGAGAGTTGATAAGCTCCCCAAACCTCCTTGGTTTCCTTTGAGAAGTTTCTAATGAAGAAATACTTCTCCATTTCACTGAGCCAATACTTAGCTCCATCACCTAAGGCAATACTACAAAACTTTGGTGGGATGATCCTCTTGATATCATTTTAAATTTCACCTTCCAAACCCGCCCTCTTGTTCTCATGTTGGTTTACCTCATTAACATTTGGGTTTGCATTAATATTTGCATTTTCAATAGCATTTGTAGCATCATTATTTTTTGCATTATGATCTACAAAGTTTTTGTTTACATCATTTGTTTGTTCCTCGAGGCTTCACTTCCATCACTGTCATTACCCATGACTTGTTATTCTAGAACAACAATATGGTTTCTTGTATCCTAAATGACACCAAAAATTTCATCAAACTTCAGCATTGTGGCTTCGTCGCCACCTCTATGTTGGTTATTTGTAACATTTCCCTTTATTCTAACCATGTTTTCTATTAGACAATAATCAAATTTTTGTTAGCTTGAGGACTTAATAGGTCCAAGAGTTCTAACCTTCAGCTCTGAAACTAAAATGTAACACCTACCTTTCCTTATTTCAAATTACAAGAATTTTTTTTATCTTCCCAAAATAACTATTGCCTTGAATGATTTAAATGTACATCCTGAAATTTAAATCCAAAAATATTACAGTTATAATTCTTTAGATAAAAAATCCTTAAAACATGTGCATAAATATGGGTCAATTAGAACTATTGATCCCCCATAGGTCACTCTTTCGATTTTTTATACAGAGTATCCATTTAATAACCTTCTCAGCATTGATTTATAAGTGTTGTTCTAAGTTTCTACTAGAATTCATTCAATCAAATCCCATCCAACATCTCAAACCTTAGTTGGAACTAGGTGAACTTAAAAATGTAATGAATTACACTACTTTTGCCAAAGTTTAAGAGTCGTGCATTTTATGCTCAGTTTTTAGATGATACATCATCAACAGAAACAAGTCCCATCAACACGTAACTTGGTTGAATTAGCATAATTGAAACAGTTAGTTGATTTTAATTAATTTCAAGATACATAAAAGGTACAAAACTTGTTCAACCCACGCGAAGAAGCAATAATGTGCCAACTTTGTTTTTTTATGGGAAAGAAATTTCTCATGTAATGACTTACATCCTAACACAACCAATTTCTTCCCCGTAACCAACATAAGTTGGTACTGAGGTGGTTTGATCGAACAGGACAAACAAATTTCGCATCATAACATAACACATATTCTACCTGATTACATTTATTATAATAAATGGACCTTGACAAAACAATTTAAGATATCTGTTATACAGCAATATTCTTTTAATGACTTGCATCATTAAATGGACATTGTGTTACTGCAGCCATCAAAAGTTTTCCTACTTAGTTCCCTTAATTAGCAACGTTGCAATTCCTTATTTCTTATTTCAATATGATGAATATGTTTTATGATAGGTTTTACTTCATAACACAATGATACATTATCTCATATGAATTTGATTCTAATGTCAATAATTTAGCTTCAATAATTATTCGTAATCACTTCCATAATTTTATTTAGGTGCATCCATTAATAATGACTGATATAATTAAGGCAATATAATGTATTACTAACACAATCCATAATATAATTAATTATGACGGTGTTGTATTATTTCCCATGTACATATTTACTTGAACTTATCAAATGAATATAACACAATCACCTGTAATAGTATCAATTTTTTTCTTATGACTATATAATAATTAGTCCTTATTCATTTATAATAATAGTTTATAACTCATTAACCTTCATGTAGCTTTAATTCAACATAACTGCTTAAAGCTAATTCACATAAGTATACTATTTTATAGATGTTACTCAATCAACTATATGATATGAAAAAAATCATCAAGTTAGTTTGTTTAAGAAATGACAATTTATTCTTTTCTGATTTCAAAAGTACTTTAGTAATTATATGATCAACCATGATCCATATTACAACAAATATCCAATATTGAATACAATATTTATATTCCCTTTTTCCAAAATTTATATAATAGCGTTAGAGCCCATAATTCCTTAAACCAAATTATACAATGAAGCATAAACGCACTTTTACAATCAGTCATGTAATAAATACATCTTGCAATCATGGTCAACAATATAGCCAATTAAAATCAGCTGCCATAAAAGACTTAATTTTTGTCATCTGTAAAAATGTTAGACAATGGTCAATTTGAAATAATTGGCATGAAAAGGTCATCCACCTGATCTTTACAATTTACAGTACTGAAATATTTAAATGAACATAATCCGTTTATACCATCAATTCCTAAAACCCATAAAATATAATATTCAACTATTTCCATTTTTATTCTTTTCCTATCTTTCATAAATCATGAAAGAAAGGAAACATATGATTTATCAAATGAAAATAATTTAAATTTCATAACAAAATATCAGACATATCATACATATAAACATTTAATTCCATAAGCATATTAACTATGTTTTCCATCTAATCAAGGTTATGCAACAGACAGTAAGAAATCCTTCAACTATCATAATATAATGTTTTGTTAATCATTAGATATCAATACATTTCCATGAAATTAAAAATACCTTTCCAATAAACAATCAAGTAATTTCTTGTAAGAAGATGAACATAATCACATAATACCCTTAATAATAATAACAGTTAACACATTGTACTATTAATTTATGGGTTGTTGTATTCTTCAATCATTTAACCAACAGATTCTTCTGCTAGTGTCATTATAAAACCAGGGTTGTGTGTCCTAGGATGTATGTATGCAATTAAGTCTAATGAAACTCATTTGTTTTGGTGGTTCCTTTATTTGGGGGGGTTTAGTTAGTGTGGTTCTGTTGACACTAAAATTTTCCCCCGTAATTTCTATTTCATTAATGTATGTATTAGGAATAGGATGTTGTTAAGTATAATTAGTAGTAGCATCTGATAGAAGATAACGGTGCCATCAGTACGGTGCCGCCAATAATGTGGAGTATGGTAACAGTCAAAGTATAATAGAAATGTTGTAAAAAGTAAATATTTGTCGTAAGTGGTCCGGTAATGTTAAAGTGTCAAAGTTTGGGTAATTAGAGAAGTAGGGTCTACATGATTAGGAATTAGAAATATTATATTGGTAATAAAGACAAGGAGTGAGGTCATAAATATTTTGTGTATTTTATTTGTAAAAAGTCTAAAAATGTGGAACCCATGTAAAATGATAAGGTTTATCTTATCTTAACAGATAAGCTTACATGTACAGATAAGAGTTAAGGTATGGAATATGATTCGTCAGAGTGGATTTCTTATCCTATCTTAGAGATAAGATGGATAAGCCTGGAAGTTCTATAAATAGAGAGGCCACCCCCCTCATTTAGCATAGAAGGAAGTAGTGAGAAATATTGTAGGAAGTGTGCGAAGGAAGCCATCAGTTTAAAGGTGTGTTGAAGAAGCCATTAAGAGGTGTAATTGTAAAGTTTCTCCCATAGTCTTGGTGAAAGGAAAGTGAAGTCAATGACCCTTGAAGTACCTCATGGGTGAGATTGTAACAGTTTCATGTTAATATTATAATTTATTTTGATATTTCAGATTTTTCATCATTCTTTCTTATCATAGTCGATGGTATTCTTGTGTTATGTTGTTGTTTTGTTTCCAGATTACATCCACCAAACTAAAGGTTGTGCATTAGTAAATAATCATAGCATGAGGAGTTCCCGGTGAAGAATTATCATACTGCTGGATTGGTGATAAAATTTTGGTTCCGTTGCCGGGACCATTCCTCGTTGGTGGATTTTCTGGAGAGATATTCCCACTTAGTCAAAAATCAATTAGAGGGTAACCTTGTTTTTACTGTGCATAGTCGTTACCATGGTAAAGTCATTTTTGCCATGAATAGTAGTTACCATGGTAAAGTCATTTTTGCTGGAATAGTATTTACCGCAGTAACTTCACTTTTTACCATGAATAGTATTTACGGCAGTAACTTCACTTTTCACCGTGAATAGTGTTTACCACAGTAAAGTCAGTTTTTACAGTAGTAAGTCAAGTTTTACCATAGTTTACCGTGGTCATTTCTATTTTACTGTAGAAAGGTGTAAAGTCACTTTCTAGTATAGTGATTCCAATTATTTGTACACATAAGTCTTGTTGATTGCACTTATGAGTTGGTATTTCACGGTGGCTACTTTTGAAAATGGGAAAGATTCCTATTTTTTCAGCTCAATCTAATGAAGATGCTTCTTCTTTCATTCAAGAGTTTAAGCGATCTTGTATTTGTAATGGCCTTATAAGAAGGGAACAATGGACTGAATTTTTTCCTACCTTTTTGGATGGTTTAGCACTTAGGTGGTTTGAAACACTAGGTGAAAATGTGAAAAATTCATGGGATTTATTAACTGAAAGTTTTCTTGAAGAATTTGGTGAACAATAGAAATATGCAGATCTCATGATCGAGATCACAAAGCTATCCCAATTAGAGAAGGAGAAGATAAGGGATTATCATGCTCGTGTTCTAAAGCTAAGGAGGAAGCTCGATGCCCAGATCCGGAAGGAAGGACTAGCGGATGGGTTGATGAATGGCGTGGATAATCTCCTCTGTAAGCACTTCATTCTTGGGATGTGTTGTCCACTCAAAATTCCCTACTCTTAAAGAAAGTGAACTTTCAAAAAAAAATTGAGTTTTAGTGTCTTCTCTGTTGTGCTGAAATTGTTAAAGGTCGTGAGATTGAGAAAATCCATAGTTTTGGGTCATTTTGTATGTATTTCGGGCCTGTCGGACATTTTTGTCCCACGTGTCCCAAGTCCCGAAGTGTGATTTGTTCCCCGATCGGCCGAAATCCCCAAGTTGTTCCATTTTCGGGCCCATCGCAACTTTTCGTCCCAACTGTCCCAAAGATAATTGTGCAAGTTGTTCCATTTTCGGCCGAAACACCCGAACCGCGTACTCCGGAACTTTTCATCCCAACTGTCCCAAAGTTAATTGTGCAAGTTGTTCCATTTTCGGCCAAAACACCCGAACCGCGTACTCCAGAAATTCTCATCCCAAATGTCCCAAGTTCAAACGGGCCTTTTGTTCCATTTTCGGCCGAAGCACCTGAACCGCGTACTTCGCGTGTTTTCGTCCCAAATGTCCCAAAATGCATTTGTGCGTCTTCTCCCTACTTCGCCTGAATCGGCCGAGCCGCGTGTTTCACGCATTCGCGTCTCACATGTCCCAAGCGAACCAAGTGCCATTTATACTTAGTTTTTCCCGCTCTACCCGAATATGTTGCTTGCCAAATTGGTAGATATGAATTTAATGCGCATTGATTTCCTTTCTCTCTCCAAAATGGCTATATAACAGGAAGACCCCCTTTTGCATTTTTCACACTGCTTCCTTGCTATCTTTTTCCCAAACCCCCACAATCTAATTTCCTGCGCACATACCCGTTCCCTACTGCATTTCCTTCCCAAGTCTAGATTGTAATTCTCTCTCTCTGATAATACCAACATGAAGATCAAATTCCAGGGACAGGAACAAGTTTCACCACTAGAGTCTGCAGTTCTCAATATTGGGGACAGTGAAGCTCGACATCTCGACTTCAGTGATTTTTGGGCGAGGGTGGCAGATGCAAACCCTACACCAATGGCAAAAATGATTCACGATAGCGGTTTGGCCTTTGCTGGCGGTTTCCCGATCTCGGTACAGTGCGCTAATACCGTGCTTTCGTGCGAAGCTCACTTTGACCCTCGTTCAAGTGAATTAACCAATATACACGAGGAACTCATCGCCAAACTGGATGCTGCCACCATTAGCACTACTCTGAGGATTCCAGAGATGGATAATGCCATAGTCGTTTCCTGGGATCAAGCATAGGCCCTGTTTGACCAAGACAGTGACAAATATAAGGCACGAGTGGCGAATTCCTGGCTGAAGAACCCTAAGAAAGGAGCTTCTCGTCTGACCAAAACCCTTTTACGGGAAGATTTCAATGAAGAATTTTCTGACTTCATAATTCTGCTGGCTCAGGTTATGGGTTTTCCCTCTACCAATGAATTTCACTTCTGGATGTGCCCGCTCATCAGCATGGTGTGCGAGGGGACGCAGAATATCAACTGGGCAGAGATCATCAGCATGAATTTGGCAGAGCAGCTGTCCAATGTACAGCAAACGAAGAAGTTCTACATGACTTCTTATCTGATGTATACCCTAGCAGCGTCACGGCAATGGTTTGGCTTTTCCTACATTGATGCTCACAAAGATGACCCAGTGTATGCCTACTGCCCGCAGTTCACCCTGGAGACCAGCAATCAAAATTTCAGAAGGGTCAATGATGCTTTCACCATGTACGTGGTCAGACTACTTGAAGGTGATACTGCTAGAAGGTTTTCAGATGAAGCCATGAACTTGATATCGCAATATGGTGCTTATTTCATCCAATTCAGGAAATTTTCTTATATCAGACTTGCTGGCTATGAGAGCACCCCTCTGCGGCTGCCCATGTTCTGTAATGATAAGATGGCTTTGATTGAAGTATGCAGGTAGTTGGACAAACTACACAGAACCTGCAGGGACAAGAAGATTTCCGGTTTTCACTTTCCCATCTCTTTGGGAAATTACACTTGTAAAACATCCCTGGACGCACAAAACATAGAAAGATCCCTGGTTCCTATCACTGTCCATTTCTTCAAGCCAAGAACTTGCTTCGACTTGAAGAAGTTCATTGAGCAGAACATCAAGATAATCTACCATCATAGGGCAGATACATAAGACTACTGGGCTGACTGTGCAGATGATTTTGAGGCCAGGAGAAGGCATTGTGGCAGGTTCTCCCTACAATTGATCCAAGAACTCGGCTTGTACCAAGTTCCCAAAGGACTCCAGGATGACAATTCTGATCTATACTCATATGAGTATGACAGTGTGATTAAGCACACCCCCTTGGAGGACTTGGATTGGAATAGGAAAGAAAAAGATGATCTGGCTGAGATCCTTGCTCCAGTCTTAGTCAGGACTAAGGTCTGGTTTGACAAGAAAGTTCGAGAGCTCAGAAGGCACTCAGGAGAATCCTCTTCCAAGGATGTTTCAACGCCAAGGAGAGAGGCATCGGTTCCCAGGTCAGAAACACCAGTGCAAACCCCACCTACCTCATCAATACAAGGACCTACAGCTTCCACTCCTTCTTCATCCACTCAAGTGTACCAGAAGAAACTCAAGGAGGTTAAGAAGGAGCCTGTGGAAAGTGACCCTCAAAGAAAGCAGGCAGAGTTACCTATGGGACCAGAGAACATCATTGTTCTCAGTGAAAGTGAAGAAAGCGAAGTACCAACTCCTACAAGTGCTCCTGAAGATCCAGCTGATAAAGATAAAGAAATCCAGAGCATTGAGATTTCAGGTGATGTTGACTCTTCTGTTGTAATTGCCCCAAGTGCCTCACTCACCTCTCAACTTGAGTCAATAGTTGCGCAGACCTTGAGCATCATGAGCTCTCTGTCTCTTGGTCCCCTTGCCCCTCCTGTTGATTCCTCTTCCTCTTTTGCGTGGGTGCAACCTTTGGTTGACAAAAGGAAGAGGAAATTTTCCTCTCGAAGCTCAAGACCAAATTTTGATGCTGTTGCAGCCTTGTTAGGCACCACTCCTTCTCGTGCCAAGAAAGCCAAGGTTACCTCTAGAATACTGTCTGATGCTCAAGGTCAGCAATTCTTGGAGATTACCAAGCCTACAATGGATAAATCAGAGTAGGACTTGCAGGTATCTGACTTAGAGCTCTCGAGAATCCCAATGGGAGAGTCTACCCCTGAAGGTGAAATTCACAACCTCCAGGAAATAGTCACAAGAGTCATTGGGAGGGTAGAGAAAGGGAAACAAACTATTGAATAGTTGGAAGAACAGGCCCAAGTTCTCACAGGTTTCATTAAGTCTCTTTTGTCTAAGGACAAAGTTTTGGACCCTACCCCATTGACTACTCTCCCACCTCCTGTAATTCTAAGCCAAGATGAAGTGTAGAGTATCAAAGATATGCACAAGTATTTTGTCTATGGCAGAGCTATTGAAGCCCTGGTGGATGACATGCTTGTTGTTGGATTAAACTTCATCGATGAAGCTTTCAAACTCCACGAAAAGGTGAGCAATGCGCAACTGAAGCTCTCCTCCACTATCAATATCATGGATAAAGAGCTCAAACTCTGGAGCAGTTGCATAGTAGACCTCCGACTCATGGGACAGGTAGATGAGAAAATTTTGTTGGCAAGTAAAGTCTTTGACGATGCAAAGGATAATCTGTCGAAGTCCTGGGTCTACAGCGTGGAGTGGAAGATTAGAGTCCTGGAGGAGGCTTTTGGAGAACTGAAGAACAGTTGGCAGAAGGGCAAAGCTTTCAAGACACTGGTTGTCTCTGCTTTCAAAGATATACACTGCCATCTTCAAGATGAAACTTCTGGTGTACTCCTTTCCTTGCAAGAAATCAAAGCTCAATTTAGAGCTTTTGTCAAAGATAATCTGTTCAAGGAAAGTTCCATCTCCAAGGATAAAATGAAGGAGATTTTCTCTCTTCAATCTACCATTGAAGAAGAAAATAATATTATCATACTCATGTCGAGTTTGATAAGAGATGGAAAAGTGTCTGGGATTTTAGACTCAGTCTACGACTAACACGTCAGTCCCTCGTGGCAGAGACATAGCTGAGGCGTTAAAGAAATTCAGGTAGCGGATTCTGAAGTTAGTGGGTCCCTCTCAGTGATTGGCCACCTGTTTTCTTCCCCATTCTTTTCTCTTCTTCCCTTTCTTTTCCATTTTCTTTGTAATAAGTTGAGGTACTACGATTGGCGGTCCTTAACTATTCTTTAGTTAAAAGAAACGGTTACGAAGAGTAACTGATTTGTAAGCTATATAATGGCCTTCTTTACGCCATTCTAAGGAGGAAGAACTTTGCTTATTTTCTAAAAAGTGTAAATAGATTATAAAGAAATCAATACAGAAGGAATTTTCCATTCTTTGTCTATCTGATCTCTGTTATTCCTAGGCTTTCATTTATTTTCTTTGTGAAGATCATTTGTCTCAAGTTCGTTAGTCTTACCGATTGCATACTCCTCAACTTTGCAAGCACGGTGATCTTGTATAACCAAGAAGGAACTTTGTGTCCTTGATTAATGAATCTGTGTTATGTTAAGAAACTTTGTGTTCTAAGCAGATGTTATTTACAGAACTTTGTGTCTTTAAATTCCATCTTATTTATTCGATACAAATGATCTTGTTTCAATTCACTGTGACTTTCACATACATAAAGAATTACTCTAATATCTATAATTCTACATGTTGCCTTTCTGCTCTTTCCCGTACTCTCATTTCCTCAGTCCTTTTGTAATTGATGATCTTCATAGAAAACACTTTCGTGATATCCAAGTTTAACCAACAAATCATGTCTTGTACATTTGTAAATAAGTTCGTTTCTGAATAAGGGAACCTCTCCCATTAAAGAGGAGGGACTTCTTGTCCCCTGACTGTTCCTCTTCGTAAATTCCTATCTGACGACCAACAAGATGAAGCCAGAGATCAGACAACGAGTGAAGTATGACCGCCCAGCTACCATTGAACAAGAAAAGGAGATTGTAAGAAGGTAAGAAGAAAGCATGGAAGAGGAGCCCAAAGAAATTGTTGCTAAAGTAGAGCCTACACCAGCACCTTTGGTCCAGAATCCACAACCACTCCCGGTGAGCACAAATATTTCTCCTATTACATCTACTGAGTATGAAGATCTACTCAAAAAGATGGGTTAGTTAATTATTAATCTTCTTCAAGGAAAGGAATTTAGTTCTCAGGGAGGAGATAGAGGTCTAAAAAGAAATATTTCTTAAGTTGTTTGTTATGGTTGTTATAAAAAGGGTCATTATAAGTATAATTGTCTAGATAGAGCTTCTACATCTGGTAAAGGAGATAATGATAAAGGAAAAGCACTTGTGAATTCTTTTGATGTAGTAGATAAGAGCAGAAATAATGAAGTAGATGTGTTTGTAACAATAAGAAAGAAAGAAAAAGATAATCAAGATGGAAATGATCCTAAGAAGATGAAAGAAGAAACTAGTAAGAAACATAAGAGAAGAAAGTTGGGTGTGCAGGATTTTCTGATTTCACAGGGGCAAGGACCATACTCCATCTTGGAAGATCTGTCCAAAAGGTTTACAAATATTACATATGGTCAACTCTTGGCTATGTCTTCTGAGAAGAGGCGGGAGTTGCGAGGTGGACTCAATGCTCGAAGAAAGAAGGAGGTTGAGGTCCCTGTTTTGGAGGCAGAGGTAGATCCATATGCTCCACAAGCCAAGGTATTATGTAATGGTATTTCAATTCATGATGTCTTAGTTGATGGAGGTGTTGCAGTTAATGTAATGATTGAGTCTGTAATGAATATGTTGGGTTTAAAAATTGATCGCCCTTCAACACTTATGTTAAGGTCATTAAATAAAGGAAAAACTAAACCAGAAGGTGTAGTTTCAAATGTGGCAATATCTGTTATGGGTGTGGTATGTGTGGTAGACTTTCACGTGATGAAAAATGGTACTGTTGTGTACCCAATGCTGCTGGGAAGACCATGGCTAAGGAGAGTTCATGCAAGAAACTCCTGGAATGAAGGGTTCATGACACTTGGATGTGGTAGAGAGAGGGTGAAGATAAATATGATCCCTCGACATCATAAGGCAGAACCTGTGGATTCAAGTGATGAAAATGATGATTGGACATCCTCTGATTACTCTAGTACCAGTGAAGTAGACACTGAAGATGAAGAAATCGAGGTGGATGTTTCAGTCATGGATATCCTTCCAGTCACACCAACTCATGACCCCATAAAATTATCTGAAGAAGAAGTTGATGATCGTCTCCAACAAATAAATATTGGTGATGCTGTGATGGAGAGTGAGAAGGAATCCTACCTCTAGCTCTTTCGAAGGTACATACACCTATTCACTTTTGATTACAAGGAACTCCGTCAAGTAAGTTGGGTAGAACATTCTATTAAGCTGGTAGATGGTGCTAAGCCCATAAAGCAAATGCCATATAGAATGAATCCTAATTTTTCCAAGACTGTAAAAGAAGAAATAGATAAGTTGCTTGATGCAGGATTCATATTTGTTGTGGAGAATTCAGAATGGGTTTCTCCCATTGTGATCTCAATAAAAAAGAATGGGAAGCTACGCATTTGTGTTGATTACAGGAAGCTCAATAAGGCAACAAAGAAGGATCATTACCCTCTTCCATTTTCAGATTAGATCTTGGACGAAGTAGCTGGCCAGGAGTGCTATAGTTTTGCTGATGGATATAGAGGCTACAACCAAGTTTGTATAGCAGAGAAATATCAGCTAAAGACCACGTTCACCACTCCTTGGGGAACGTTTGCTTATAGAGTTATGCCTTTTGGGTTGTGTAATGCTCCAGCAACATTTCAGCGTTTGATGAATAGGAGGTTTTAACCCTACATTGGGACCTTCATCAGAGTATTTCTGGATGATTTTTGCATCTATGGGAGCAAGTTGGACCACCTGCACCAAATGAAGACAACATTTCAAAGGTTAGATGAAGCACAAGCCTCACTAAACCCTACAAAGTGTGTCTTTGGATGTTCTAAAGGCGTTTTGTTAGGGCATGTTGTATCTAGAGATGGTATTGGTACTGATCCTGATAAAGTTTCAAAAATCAAAGATTTACCATTTCCTCTTAATAGAAGTAAGTTGAGATCATTTTTAGGCCATGTGGGTTACTATAGAAGGTTCATCAAGAATTTCTCAAAGATTGCACAGCCACTAACCCAGTTCTTGAAGAAGGATGTTACTTATGAACTAGGAAATAAGGTGCATGAAGCTATTGGACAACTGAAGGAAGCCCTGGTGTCTTCACCTATTTTAAAGAATCCAGATTGGAGCAAGCCAATCATTGTGTACACTGATGCTCAGATACAGCACTAGGAAGTACTTTGAGCCAAAAGGATGAAAATGGGAATGAACATCCAATTTACTTTGGGAGTAGACAAATGAGCAGTGCTGAGGTAAATTATACTGTAACTGAAAAAGAGGCTCTGGCTATCATTTTTGCTATAAAGAAGTTTAGAAATTACTTGCTAGGGAAACAATTTCTAGTTGTAACAGATAATCAAGCTCTAAAATGTATTGTAAATAAGACTAACCCATCAGGGAGGATAGCAAGATGGATAATTTTTCTACAAGAGTTTGAATTTGATATTATAGATAGGCCAGGAAAGAAGCATGTCAATGCAAATGCACTCTCTCGAGCCTATGATGGTTTAGGATCATCTTGTGATGATGATGATTTCCCCGATGCAGCATTGTTATCCCTTGACACAAACCCTAGTGAATACATAGATATTTGGAATTATCTGAATGAATTCAAGTTTCCTGATGGTGCCAATGCAAAGACTAAGAGAAAGACTACTCAGGCCAGTCATCCATATTCTATTCTGCATGGAGTATTATTTTGAATAAGACCTGATGGACAGTACAAGAGGGCAGTTGGACATGATCAAGGGAAGGAACTACTAAAAGAATTCCACAATGGTACATGTGGAGGGCACTTCTCTAGATAAATTACAGCACGAAGGATCTTGGATGCAGGTTATCACTGGCCCACTCTTTTTAAAGATTGTTATAATTATTGTAAGACATGTGATATTTTTCAAACACATGGTAACCATAAGAATTCATCAGCTCCATTATGTCCTATTCTTCCCCTTAGTCCCTTTGAAAAGTGGGGAATAGACATTGTAGGTCCACTTCCAAATACATCACGCCAAAATAAGTATATTGTAGTTGCCACAGATTATTTAATCAAGTGGGTTGAAGCTAGGCCATTGAAAACAGCTTCCATGGAAAAAGTGGCAAGGTTCATGTATGAACGCATTGTCACCAGATTTGGTTGCCCATTAGAAATTGTAACAGATCAAGGAAGCCACTTCATTAATGAGGTGGTATAAGCCCTAGTCAATAAGTTTTCTATTAAGCACAGGAAGGCAACAACATACAAGCCAAACACAAATGGACAGGTGGAACGAACAAATTTTGTGTTGTGTCAAATTCTAGCATAAGGATGCAGCCTTGCAGGTACATAAATGGGATAAAAGGATTCATGCAGCATTGTGGGCATATAGGGTAACATCAAAGTCAACAACAGGATACTCCCCATTTCAGTTGGCCTATGACATTGATCCAGTTTTTCCTATTGAGTTTGATATTCCCACTGTGAGAGTTATGAAAAATGAAAGGATGGATGAAAGTGATTCAGTAAAAGAAAGGTTGGTACATCTTCATTTGCTGGAGGAAATGAGAGAAATAGCAAAGGATACAAGCCATAAGAAGAAAATGAAGTAGAAGGAATACTTTGATCAAAAGATCCGGTGGTCTCCATTTCATGTGAATGACTTGGTTCTAGTATATGATTCCAGATACAAAAAAAGAAGACAGAGAAAATTTCTTCCAAAATGGATGGGGCCCTACAAAATAGCAGCTGTGCATGAAAATGGTAATACCGACTGGAGGAATTGGATGGCACTCCCATTACAAAATGGGTCAACCATGACAAGTTCAAGATTTTCCAAGCACCAGAAGAGTCTACTCCGAGGACGGAGTAGAAGCTAAGAAGGGGGAAGATGTCGACACTAAAATTTTCCCCCCTAATTTCTATTTCATTAATGTATGTATTAGGAATAGGATGTTGTTAAGTATAATTAGTAGTAGCATCTGATAGAAGATAATGGTGCCGTCAGTACGGTGCCGCCAATAATGTGGAGTACGGTAACAGTCAAAGTACAATAGGAATGTTGTAAAAAGTAAATATTTGTCGTAAGTGGTCCGGTAATGTTAAAATGTCAAAGTTTGGGTAATTAGAGAAGTAGGGTCTACATGATTAGGAATTAGAAATATTATATTGGTAATAAAGACAAGGAGTGAGGTTATAAATATTTTTTGTATTTTATTTGTAAAAAGTCTAAAAATGTGGAACCCATGTAAAATGATAAGGTTTATCTTATCTTAACAGATAAGCTTACATGTACAGATAAGAGTTAAGGTATGGAATATGATTCGTCAGAGTGAATTTCTTATCCTATCTTAGAGATAAGATGGATAAGCCTGGAATTTCTATAAATAGAGAGGTCACCCCCCTCATTTAGAATAGAAGGAAGTATTGAGAAATATTGTAGGAAGTGTGTGAAGGAAGCCATCAGTTTAAAGGTGTGTTGAAGAATCCATTAAGAGGTGTAATTGTAAAGTTTCTCCCATAGTCTTGGTGAAAGGCAAGTGAAGTCAATAACACTTGAAGTACCTCATGGGTGAGATTGTAATAGTTTCATGTTAATATTATAATTTATTTTGATATTTCAGATTTTTCATCATTCTGTCTTATCATAGTCGATGGTATTCTTGTGTTATGTTGTTGTTTTGTTTCCAGATTACATCCACCAAACTAAAGGTTGTGCATTAGTAAATAATCATAGCACGAGGAGTTCCCGGTGAAGAATTATCATAGTGCTAGATTGGTGATGACGGTTCCCCTTGTTTCCCTCTAGTCTATGGAAATGCAATGTTAAACTACTGAAATAATGTTGTTGTAATAAAAATGCGTTCAAAGGAAATACTTTAACCCGAATTGAAATGCACACACCGAATTGAAGTAACACAATTAAAATAACAAATACATACTGAATTGAAATAACACACACTAAATTGAAATAACATAATCAAAATAACAAACATAGAATTCAGATAGATAACCACAACTAGATAATCATTCAAATCAAATTAGTTAAACTTGAACTTATCAGAAATCATGAGCATACATGAAACATAAATCCTCCAATCACTTTGGTCGACTGGGACCTTCCTCTTCCTTGAGATGGATTTATTCTCAATACTAGATGATATTCAAAATGACATCGATTATGTTAATTCAAATAAGTTCCAGAACATAACTCCATCATAGGACTGAAAGTAAATACTAACTGATAGATTACTATACTTGTAAAACTACTATATCAACCACTACTAAATTGTTCTTAAGAAGGTGTCTTTTTAGACACATTTAGTTACAAAGCGTGCTAGAATTATAAGCACCTAATTCAACCAATAACAGCCTCATTAAAGCTCATGAAATCCTATTATATAGCTAAAACCAGGATTCATTTTTGTAGGCTTATTATGGAAGAATCCTCCATGATAACATGATAGCTAAAGACTCAGCCTCCTTGATTACAACCTTCCAAAATTAGCAGCAAATATCATCATTATCATGCACACATCACCACATTACTCATAAAAATAGTTAGTAGGTAATTTCTACGGTCAACAATTTGCATGAACAAAAACAAGACAAATGCATCAACCTTGCTAGGATATAACTATATAAGACATCCCCCATGCACAAATTAACATTTTTAGGAATAAATCAGTAGCCATATAGATGATATAATAGATCAATTTATGCACTCATTAGCAAATCATGGTCTTCTTCCACAAACACCTCCTCTCAAAAATATGTTCCATCAAACTGTGCAACCATGCCTATACAAATTTGTGAATTGAATACAACCATGTGTGTATGGTCTACAAATGGACGTGCCCTTGTAAAAAAACCCTAGGAAAATATAACAATTCAAAGGGGCACGTGGTTCATTTTTTGGATTTTATTTTGTGGATAAGAAAGGAGGAGAAATTCATGTCACCTATTTCAAAGAGATTGTTGGAATGTTCTATGAGAAAATTGAAAGTGGAAAGATGTACACCATTATGAACGACATGATTGCTGGAAATGCAAAACCATGTTACAACCACTTGAGTAAATTGCTATTCATTTTTTCCCCTTGGGGAAAAATTGGACAACGGGAGCAATTGTACCCTAGAACCGAAGAGGGGTGTCGAGGAAGAACTTGGGGGCCTACAGGAAAAAAATTGTGTTTTGAGAATGTTTACGGTTTCTCACGAGGATTCAGGGTTATCTTTAACTATTTTTCCTTTCCCAGGTTTTGGAAGCGCAAGATTTTCTTAAAGCAAGAGAATTGACATTTGTGGGCCCACTTCCGGTCAACATGGGAAAAAATTATCAAAAATGTTAAATCATGTTTAATTGGGTATTTTTATATCTTTGCTACTATCTAGTTTTAATAGGAAGCCTAAAGAATTCAAGATCAGGGAAAGATTAATGTTGAATGGATCAAATGGCATTGAGCTATGAAATAGCTCATTGAGATGCTCATCGAGAAATTCAACAAGCTCATAATGCATTGAATATTTTATCCCAAAATATCTCATTCGAGCTAAATGGAATCGACACATATGGAGCTCATGGAGAGTAAGCAAGTCATTTTAGTGAGAAGGGATCAAATGCAATCCACAATACAAAGAATGAGCTCAAACTCGAAAAAAAGCTGAAATGAATTGTAAGGAGGAGGTTTATGTTCAAGGAAAAATAACAATGAGGCTAAGGCACTCAGTTGGAAAAGCTTAAGACTAAGCTCGGTTTGGCATTGGTCTTTAGAGACAAGCTTCACAATAACTAACAAAGAACGTCTGCGGGTTGAGCTGATGGCGGTGTAAGGTGGGATGTTCACATGGGAAATGCCAAGTCCCGAAGCGAGGAGACTTACGAGCTGACATAAAAACTTTGTGGAGTGTCTTGGGAACTAATGGGATGGCTAAGAGATCTCGGTTGTTTGGAGCTCGTGAGTTGGTGAGTGAGTCGGTCTTGATGAAAATCTAATCTCAAGGTGAGGTTCGTCGAAGCAACTCAGTCAAATTAAAGTTTTATGCGAGGGAGTGAATGAAAATTTTCTCAAAATGGTCAAGCTTGTAATTGATTTTGAGCTCAAGGATGACCAGATTCAGAGCCTACACAGTAAGAAATAGCTCGACAACCGAGATAGGGTCATAACACGGTAGGTGTTTGCTCAAGTGATGTCAAAATTTAGCTCGAAGGAGATCTCAAGTTAGGGCCAAGCTTTGGAATGGCTCACTGGTAAAAATAGGAGCTCAAGGAAAATGGTCGGCTCAGGAAGGAAAGTGACTAGCTTGATGTAACATGGATCTAAATTCTAGATCTTGACAAGCTCGTAGAGAAGGAGACTACTCGAGAGGGGGTTGAATGAAGGTCGAGCTACTCGGTGAACATGCATTTCAGAACTCAATTTTGGACATGTATTTCAGATTTTTTTTTCAGACTTTGCATGAGGCGAGTTGACTAAAGTTTGTAAAAAATCTCGAAAGCCCAAAACTCTCAAATTTCAGAGTTTTGGATTTTCAAGGGTTTCGAGGGTGATTGAGCTTGGTCAGAATCCAAAGTGTGGATTAGTCAGCAACTCATCAGTGGCGGCCAGCAATTCATCGACAGAGTTCATCGGGTGTAGTGACGAGCCGGAATTATGGGCCATGAAGTTGGGTATAATGCAATAGGCTTGGTCAAGGTTTACAATGTGGGGGGTGGTTTAAAGTGTGGAGCTCACCCAACGAGCCACGTAGGTTATGATTTAGGCAGAAGGTAAAATTTGTGGGCTCGATAATGTAATGATGCTAAGGTGAGGACATGTAGCTCACCAAAGGGGTAAGTCACGAAGTACTCAGCAGAAAATATAAGGCGGGCGACTGTTTAAATGAAACATGTGGATGAACGGGGCTCATGGACCATGATTTGAAAGAGCTTGTTCGAGCTAAAACAAAATTCAGATGGTGAGATGTTTCGAACAAGGAGCTTGTCGCACTTAGCAAAGGAGGTAGCTTGCTAAGCCAACTCGACGAGCTGGTTGGCAAGCCATTTTGTAAACCAACAATACAAACACATTAAAAGCCTCTTAAGCATAAATTAAACCCATGGGACCACAAAGCATATCAGGGTACCTTCTAAAAATTTATTAAAATATTATTTTTATTAAGTGGAGGAAAAAATTCAACATTTGAATTTATGCAAAGCATCTTTCAGAGAGCTGATTGACCAATCAACACCAGGATGCCCAAAAACAACTTTTTCCCCAACAGGCCATAACTTCCTCCATGTTGTCCATTTTTCACAAGTGTAGTCATTAGAATCAGGATAATGAGAGTCACGTAGTGGAATCATCAGGAAATGGATTTTTTAGAGGTTTCGTTGTTCCCAAATTGTAAAATTTCTTCATTTTGAGAATGGTGCATGGAAACGTGAAGTTGCAATTAATAAGGCAAGCATGGTTGACCTGTTCAACTACAATTTTTCTTAAATTTTAGGATTCTTCCTTATTTCTCTCCTCATCTCAAGCAATGTCTATAAATTTAAAAGGGGTGTTTATTCCAAAAAAAAGTTAGACATTTTTTCCAAGCTTCCCTTCCCCTCTCTTCACAAGCTGAGCTATTGTGAATTTGCAGGCTCTCAAGCCTTTATTCGAAGAATTGTAATGGAAACTTCTACCTCATCATGTTTTAATGATGCATTGTGCAAGTGCTTAGAGAAAAAAAAAATGTTTTATGACTAATTTTTTTCCTTGCATCATTTTTCTGCTCTATTCTACCTCTTTCATGTCTACCGGTACATTGTGCAACTTTGATTTTCCATTGCAAGTTTTGGAAGTTATTGTGCTTATTCAAGGAATGAAGTACTATATGTAAATTGAGTATGTGATGTATCTTTGTTCTTCTCATGATCATCTCTCTTCATTGGCAGGCCGAAATTTCTTCTAGAAAAACCCCTTTCTTGGTGAGTCACCGACTTTTAATTTAGGTTTTATTTCTTAGAAATATCTCTCCATAATCCCTTTGAAATGTTAGTACTTTGAGGAAAATAGTAAGACCCAACCTCCTTCATTAAAATTTTTATGCTTGATACGAGTATCATGCCAAGATTTTATTTGGTGCTAAAGAATTTTAGTTTTTTGTTGTGCCTCCATCCTCATTTCATCTAGTTTGTTTAGTTGCATTACTCTCTCACGTTGCACTTCATGCAGCTCAATTCCAACTTTTATTGTTGTCCTCCAAGACTATAATTCAAACTCAATTGGTAATAATGGATTATTCACATACACTAGTTTATATGGGGAGAAACTAGTAGTAGTTTTCTAGGTTGTATTGTAGGCCCAAACTGCTTCTCAAAGTTTTGGTACCCAATTCTTCCTGTTCACATTGACAAATTTGGTTAAAATGTTCTCTAGCTCTATGTTTGTGACTTCCACCTACCCATTGGATTGGGGGTGGTATGGTTTTGATTTTTGATACTTGATTTGGTAGATTTACAAGAAGGATTCTATCATGTTAGACATGAATTAAGGTTCCTGATCAGATACAATGGCTCTGGGGGCGCCAAATATCAATATAATCATATTGTACAAAAATTCAGCTACAACATCTTCATTGGAAGATGCCAATGATTGAACCTCAGCCCATTTCATGACATAATCAGTGCACACCAATATATACTATTTCCCATAGGATGGGGGATCAAACGGTCCAACAAAATCAATTCTGCAGTTCTAAAATGGTCCTAAGAAAAGCCGAGGGTTGAGAGTAATTTCCGTGGACAATATAGGTTTCCCCATTCCTTGACATGCATCATACTACCCCACATACATCTTGACATATTTGTGAAGAGGGGACCAATAGTACCCATCTACAAGGACCTTGTGAGTTTTCCTCTTTACTGAGTAATGTCCTCCTTTTGACTCATCATGACAATATATTAGTATGTCATATAATTTATCCTATCGAACACCCCTATGAAGAAACATATCAAGACAACATTTAAATTAAATTCCATTAAAACATTTATATGTTGAATTGTTTTTAACTAATCTCCTTCATTCCTTATTGGTAAAGTAGGCTGGAAACTTCCCTGTAATTAGGTAGTTTGCAAGATCAACAAACCATTAAGACTGAGATGATACTACAAAAAAGTGCTCATCCAGAAAGTGGTCCTAGGTTGTCTCTTCTTCTCCTCAAACATTCAATTTTGAAAGGAAATCATCATTAACATTAGCCTTCCCAAGATTATCAATAATAATTAAATTAAATTCTTACAACAAGAGTAACCATCTAATAATTGTGCCCCCTACTACTAGTTTATTCATCAAATATCTTATAGTTGAATATCAATATACACAAAGATTTTAGATCTAGTAACATAATGTCTAAATTTATTCAAAGAGTACACAACAGCTAAAAAATCCTTTTCTGTAGTGGTGTAATTTCCCTATGTTGGGGTTAGATTTTTACTGATATAATAGATGTCATACATCTCTTATTCCTCATATTTTTGTCCAATAACAACTCCCATTGTTGTGTTAGAAGCATCAGTGTGAATATGGAAAGGTTGTCCCAAATTAGGTCCTCTCAAAACTGGAGCAGTCATTAACTTCTCTTTGATAACTTCAAAAGCCTGCTGACATTAAGGAGATCATTCAAAGACACAATATTTTATCAGCAAAGAAAACATGGGTGTAGAAATTTTACTAAAATATTTTATGAACCACCTATAATACCCTGCATGTCTAAGGAATCTCTTGATGTTAGTCTCATTTGATGGTGTAGGAAACTTAGCGATTACTTCAATATTTTTGGGGTCAACTTGTATTCCCTTGGTAGATATATGATGACCCAAGACAATTACTTAATCAACCATTATCATACATTTTTCATGAATCAAGGAAATTTGGTGCTACTCACATCTAGTTAACACTTTTTCAAGATTGTTCAAAGATTCATCAAAATTTGAAGAGTGGATAGTAAAGTCATCCATGTAAGCTTTGACATAGTCATTTGTAAGGTCTGCAAAAATGGACAAAACTAATCTCTAGAAGGTAGTAATTTTGTTACAAATCCCAAATGGTGGAACTCTATATGTAAATTTACCCTAGGGACAAGTGAAGGTGGTCTTATCTTGATCATTAGGTGCTATATTGATTTTTTTATACCCATTAAACCCATCCAAGAATGAAAAATATTTATTTCTAGCCAGATTATCCAAAACTAGATCAATAAAGGGAAGGGGAAAGTAATCTCTCTTGGTGGTTTTATTAAGTTCCCTATAGTCTATGAAAAATCTCCACTTACCATTTTTCTTGGGAACTATAACTAACGATGATAACCACTGACTATCAGATATAGGATATATGAATCCTACCTTCAACAATTTTTATATCTCATTATCGCTAATGTCTATAAGTGCTAGATTGATTCTTCGTTCCGTCTACCTAATACATTTAACATCTTGAGTGTAAAGATGGTGAGTGCAGATGTTTGGGTGAATCCATTTCATGTCAATATAATCTTAATAAAAAACTTTGGAATGTTTCCCCAATATTTATTTAACCCTCGTCTCTTGGTTGGCTTCTAGATTGTTACCAATGGTCAACTCTTTTCCTATGTCAACAGTCACTTATTTAGTATATTTCAAAATATCAAGATTTGCATCAGTAATTAAAGAATTCTAGGGACATGAGGCTATATCATGTGAAAAATAGTCATGTTTTCAAGGGACAAAACCTTGGCTAAAGGAAAATGGAAATTATTGACTATATGTTCTTCATGATAATCATATATTTCTTCAGAATTTCGAATATAAATGTCACTTACCTCAGTGATATTATCCGATGAGTTTAAAATAATTATTTTTTGTAGCCCCAGTTTGAATTTCCATAGCCACAGTTTTAGTTTCCGTAGCTATGGTATCCTCTTCATTAGACATTGTGTATGACTCAAAAATTTCTTCCACGTGATTTTTCACTGTAATGTTGTCTAGATAAGAAGAACTCATATTGTTAGTATCTGAAAAATCAACCCATACATAGTCACAAACATCCACATATGGCTTGGCAGGAGGATAAAGTGAAATATACTTTTCTTTTTTCCCATTCAAAATAGCCATTTTTCCTGACTTCCGATCAATGTACACAGGAATAGTAGCTAACAAGGGCCTCCCTAAGATGACTTGGTATCCTAACTTCCGAGATTTAGGCTGTAAGACCATAAAATAGACATGATACTCCCAAGATTCAATTATGACCATAACATCCTCAATCACTCCATCTGGTACAACAATATATTAATATGTAAATTAAAGAATGATATTGGTTGGCTGTAATCCTTTTAAAGATGAAATATTGGACATATTTTTTATTATAACATTGATGGCAACACCAAGATGTACTAAAATGTTTGAGATTGATTGACCATTTACAAAATATTAATGACTGGACTCCCAGGATCCCCATATTTTGGTGAAAGAAGATTTCCAGCCATGAGATCAACTACATTTCCCTCCATTTTAACTATTTTGGGTACTTACTCTTCCTTCCTGGTGTTTTTATGTAATGTATTATAATGGTCTGATTTAACTTTGGAATGTGTCATATTGCTCTCAGAAGTGGGACTTTAATGTTCATCTTTACAGCTTCTAAACTAGTATTGTTTCTTGCCCATTGTGTTTCTCTCAACCATTCTAGGAAAGGAGATTCATGCGGATTTTTGTTCCTAGTTTCTTGTGTCAGTGAAACATGTTCAGTTTCCTTATTTTCCTCAAGTATATCCTCACTTTCCTCTTATATATGATCATTCTCCTTAGGTATCTCTGTGATAACAATAGGAGGGTTCTTTACTATCCTTTAAGACCTCAGTTGTAGATTATTATGGCATTCATTTGCATCGTCTCACCCTGTCCTACTTCATTAATTGAAGTTGTTTGTGTATTTTGGGGGTTCAATATAGGTTGAGTTGTAATTTGAGTTTGTGTTACTTTCCCTTGTTTATAATTATGTTTTGGCGGGCGCAGTAAATATTGTTGTTGTTGTGCAAACCTCCTTATATAATTTGCATTTTGCTGAGGTAGCCACTGTTGATTTTTCCATGTTGGTATACGAGCTGGAGGTGCCCAACCTTTCTAATTGTATGGAGGAACCCATTGTGGTGGCTATGGATAGGATAACAACCTTGGTTGTGTCTAGTTAGGTTGTCCCCGAGTTGGTAGAGGATCCTGATTGGTCCATGGCATCATCCACAAGTTCTGAACAAGTCGAGGGGAATAGGAAGACTGATTATTTTATCGCTACACGAAGTTTACTTCTGTATTTGATTGAGTTATAGCATTTATTATTTGTTTCAATTAAGGTAGGATATTACAATGATTAGTATCATGCTCAGGGACATCACAAATGAAACACATGTCTGTGACATTCAAAGGGAATTATCTCAAAGGATGTCTCTTCCTTTATTTAGGATAGTATATATCTAAAGGTTCCTTTACAACATTTTTCTTGGATTTCATCCCATTTATGGTTGACGTCAATTCTGACAGGATGTCTATTTTCATGTTAACCATTTCTTCGAGCAGTTCTGAGGTACCTAGTGATCTCAATGGGCTCTTCCTCACCAAAATAGTCCTCCAAGTCTAATAAAAAATCAACCTCTTCGTTTTCCTTATTTACAGCACACTCATCTTGGATGTCATCCTCCTTATGCTCCTCTTCTATTGCATTTGGAGCTGATTCTTCCTTCTCTTCTGACTTTGCAAAATAAGGCAAATCAGTAACCTCCATGAATATGGTACCAACATGCACACTACATTCAGAGTCATAGGTATTGTTAATCATCTTCTTCTTGTTCTTTTCCTAAACGAAGAAAATCATCCTCTGCCTTTTGTTTGGTAGAAATCCCAACCTTATGCTGAAGGAAAATTTAAGCCAACTGTGGCATTTGATTGAATTCAAAATTTTCAAGGTCCTCTCTCATATTTTTTGCAATTTCCTCTCTGTTAAGCTCTTGTAACTTGCTTCCCTCTTTAACTAATATTTCTGATATTGTAAGAAAAGAGCACAATGGGTTTGGGATTGCAAGAGGTAGGGGTTGAGTTGGGTAAAGCTTAACATATTTTTGCAATGACAGAGATGAAGAAAGAAGGTTTTGCACTTTCTTGTGGACAAGGTGAGGATTTGGAAGGGAAAGGGGCGGTGAATTGAAGGTATGATGGAAGGGAAAAAGATGGAGAAGTGGAATTCTCAATGGGGGTAGCAGTTAGAAAGCTAGGAATATAACAAGCATGCTGAGATGGTGTAGGTTGGAGGAAAGAAGGAAACAGGGAGGGTTGTGAGATGGTCAATCAACGAATTTCCCATCTGACAGGGCTGCCTAGTCACTAGACGATCACAAGCCTGCATGAAGCTGTGGTGGCAACCCACTCCGCAACTGTGAGTCATTATTTCAGATTATAAAGTTGTAGATTTCAGTTGAGGATTGTACAATACTTGGTATCAGGGTTCATCCCATGGATAAGTGAAATCCTTCACATTGAGGGGGGGAATCTTGGCTAACATGGTCTCATATGTTTAATTCTCAATCCTCATCTACACCATGTTTGTATCTCTATTTCTTGCATCTTCCTTCCCTATATCAGCATCTCTAAAGGAAAGACATAGTGGATGGCCGAAAGCACAAATTTGCATATTATTGCCCCTGACATGAGCTTTGGGTTGTTGGTTGTAATTACCAAGCTGGCCTCCTATGTTGAGGTTCATATGGGTATCCTCATAAAACCAATCCTTGCAGGTTGTTGGTTGTCCTACATAGACCATCCAGATCATGAGCAGGCATAGACGTTATAGCTAGCTTGGAGATGGAAGTGTGAATGACATTTTTGCTGCCTTGTCAAATGGGAATCCTAGGAAGGGAGTGTATAGTCGTGATTTCATAACTGTTATGAATGCAGGAGCGAATGGAACAGATATGATTAGGGAACATGGATGGAAATGGATGGTAGATATTATTAATAATGAGGTTAATACAACTCATATTAATAATATGGGTAATAGTTGTGTGATCAACGGAGTCACCAGAGTGTGCTTGAACATGCCTAACTCACGGCTGAGCTATTTTGGTTTGAGAGCACAACAGGAGATGAGGTTTGAGAGATTCACTGGTAAGAGTGCTATGAGGGACCTGTTGCACTAGGCATGTCAAAAAAGTAACACTCCTAAGATTTGTAGCTAGATCAAATCTCTACTTTTTGCTAACATGTGACCATCTCTCAAGTTGTAATTGACTTACCCGACTTGAATTCTTAATCCTTCTAATATAGGTCAGCTTCCTCTACCCAATCCTAATGCTAAACATACTCCTAGAATGGAAAATGCATCTAATTAATCCTAATCTATCCATGCTTTAGGATCAGGGAGGAAAGAGAGGGTTACCTCTCCCTTTTCCTCATGAAAATGAAATCCTACATCTAATATAGGTCTTAGCACCAATAAAAGGGGATGAAAACTATCCTATTTAGGTGAGACAAGAGAGGGAAAATGGAGTCCCTCTCTGGAGAGGCATTCCAACAACTAGGTGACCCACGGACCCAAATCTGTCATTCACCATTTTGATCTCCATGAAACATAGGAGAGACTTCCACACCTACTCTCCAATGAGACTACATTTCCAAGTGACAACATTTCTCTCTTACAAATAGTAGTAATGGAGAGGTGAGGGAAATACAAAAATGTCTATGTAACATATGGGAAGTAGTCCCTTAGAAACTAGTGGGAAAAACACTTTAGACTTGTAGATAGTGTTTCCCTCAATGAATATGAAGATGGTCCATTACATTTGGAGTGAATAGAGGAGATTAGGGTGCACTTTCCAGTGCCCATGATAAGGTTTGCAATAGGACTCCACAAAAGTACCAGGTTCTTGAGATGACAATTTTGACAGAGTTTCCCCACATTGCCATATATATGCTTCCATTCTTGATTCTCAAATTGTATAATTTTACAATACTGAGAAGAGGAATATAGATGACCTAGAGAAGAGATGAATGTGCAATCCCGAAATTCCCCTTTCACCCTTCAAAAAAAATCAGTCAATGCGTTGAAAAAGATGTGTGGGCTAGGATCTGTAAACTATTCATTAAGTTCATGACCCCTATTGTTCCCATTTTTCTCACATCAGATCTCACCATAATTTGATTTTCGTGAATTCCATGGAAGCTAACCAAGGATGGATTTCTTGAGACATTTCCATGGATTTAAGTCTTATATTTTAATCAAAAGATCAGAGTGTCCCATGATCAAGAAAGATAGATAAGAGCCATTTACTCTTCTCCTTTGTTGATGGGAATCCAAGGTGACATTACTTCCTCACTTCACTTTGTACGTTTCCGAGACAAATGTCTTTACTAGTGTGCTTGTAAATCAAACATTACTTACGAAGTAATTCCCCATCATATTTCCACACTACTCTCTCTTTCTGGCCTGTGTTTTGGTAGAATTTCAGGCACCTTCCAACTTGTGGACTTAATCTAGCTGAAAAAAAAATAAAACCAACCTCAGAGGAGCATTGTATTCCCATAAAGCTCCTAATCACATACCTTTCTTCTTGATAGGTGCATCGACCCCCCACTGATAAGAGACTCGATTTTTTGAAAGGGAATGTCATTACTACACAGCTTTTCTGAGTGAATTTTTGTAAGATTGAGCAACAAGGGCGGAAGCACAATGGAATAAGAGGGGGTATAACTCGATCAACCTTTACGAATACAATGGAGTGTTGCAATTTCATTCATCAGGAATTGAACATTCATGATTCAGACAAAGAACCATTAGGTATGCACGGGTATGTAACTACCACTCACAATAGCTTCCAAGATAACATCCAAGAAGCACATAAATTGATATAACAATTATGCCTGTGGAAACCTTCAAAAGGAAGAAATATGGTTTAAAAACTATATAAGAACATTATATTACTTAATAACAATTAATTACTCCTATGAATTAATTATATGATGCATAATTAATATTTCCTTAGTGAAGCTTTAAACCCCACATAGGATTAACCTAACATTCCCTGGTTTAATTGTGACATTTTCCCTATAGGGAACACCAACCCCTGATAGAGGAACTCTCTGACCCCACAACTTGAGCTTGTCACATCCCTGTAAGTTGAACAAGCACCAACCAAGCCACCCGCAGATATTTGTCATCACTAATTTTCAGCTGTATGGACAATAACTGTAATATGATATCACAAAGCTTTCTCTCACTATCTATCGCGTATAAAATGAACCTATACACTCAAGTATTGGTTTGCCAAAGCCCTCTTCCTCATGAAAAGCCGATTTCATAGACTTGGGAACAATTTTGAGAAAACCGTCATAGCTGATCAACACTACTAGGTGGTATCATCACATCCTATTATATTCCCAGTCTCTTACCAAGTATGTGACATACCTCTCATATCGCTTCATAGTCAGCTTCTCCTGCTAGGTCACACTTTTTCTCCTCACACACAACTATGTACAAAACAAGACCTCCTAACTTGCCTGTTATACACGTTTCTTTTCCACCTGACACATGGGTCAAGATCTTAATAATATAGAATATAAATCCTGAAGTAATATTATAAAATTTGTAATAAAAATCATCCTGGATGATCATATAGATCACCAAGATCCAGTCAAGAAGAACCTTGTCGTTCTTCTTGTATTCTAGACACAAGATCCACTGAAACCCGCAAGATATCTTAAGCAATTCGCCAATCATAAAGTTCCACAAGAGCAAAACCAACTATACCAAGGATTGCCTACATGAACTTAGATAAATGTTGTCTAAGCCCTACAAAGTTGATCTCTGGCAACCAGTGAAACACTTAGGTCAAATGAGACATCTCATCACCATGAAACTGTAGACACGAAAGATCAGTGGCACTTACCTCAGGTATATTTCTAGGATCCTGAATGATATAATTAGTATTCATATGATCTCCATGGGTGAAAGAAAAATAGTGATTGACAACTATCCTTTGGCCTCCTTAAATTTGTTTCGTGTGTTTTCTTGGTATGGTCTTACATCTCCATACAATCCATTCAATATGTGATTACTGATTTATCTACCATGGCTACAGACATCTAGCACCCAGATAATGAAAATAGTGCCCAAGCATCGGTCATATCCCCTATGGGCGCCCTTGACGCTCTTTCTTCACCTTGCATCGCTCATTTTGGGTCTTTTTATCTGCCAGGTGTCTTTTTCACTAGATTGGTCGACCTTCCAGTTGTCAATTACGAATCTTCAAACAAGTGCATTATGAGGTAAAGATTGGGATCGTATGGATGTTCAAAATAAAGGACCAAGTTGTAATCACTACTAGTATCACCTAAGCTTGCATGTAAAAGACATGTAAAACACTCTAAAAACATCTGTCTAGCATCCACTCAAGGTACAGAGGTTGTATTAAGTATTCATACACTTTGCATCTTAACCAGGGGAAGTTCATATTTTCCATCCACACATTGTATTACATGTGTTACATCTTAGCTACAATCTTCTATTTAGGAAGTGCAACTTGCACGAGGGCATCCTGGTGGCACAATTTCTACACACACTCACTAGAACTACATGCAGTCTAGAGCATTTAGATGCATCACTCAGTTGTAATTTCACTCTCGGGGTAGACCGTCAGGGTCAGAAAAGGACTCCCCATAGTACATAATGCCTTCTTTTTGTGCATACCCATTTTCTACTAGTATCACTTTATAATTTTCCACTGGTCCCATCTACTTCGTAATTTGTTTTTAAATATCCATCTACATCCAATAGGTTTCTTCCCTAGTGGAATATCGACAAGTTGTCCAAGTGTTATTTTTCATCATTGAGTTGATATTCAGCATCCATGGCATCTTTCCAAAAATTTTAACTATAGGGCTTCATGGATTGTAGAAGACTCATCTGATTCAATTACTGTACTCATCAAATCAAAAGTTCAACTTCTTCTCTTGCTTTACTACGAGTCCATGGTCCAAGTGGTGGATGTATCCGGTGGAACATTCATTTTCGCATCTCATAGCATGTGCTAGTAAAACATTTGGGCATACATTGAACTATTCCCGTGGATCATGGTTCTATCTAGATCAACACCATCATCCCCATCATCACTTTCATCATCTGAGGGAACATTAACTTCTAATTTTTATAATTTGAGAAAAATCTACATCTGGTGAGACTAGAGGAGGGAGAGACTCTGCTTCCTTATTCTTAAAAAATTCAACATCTCTGTGCTGGTGTAGACTTTTCTGGTCTTCGGCCCCATCAGTCTGTACCCAAGAGTCTCTTCACTGTACCCAATGAAGACGAGTTTTTGTGACTTTGCATGTCCAACTTCTTTCATGTTTTGTTTGGGTATATGCATACTTGCTTTGCACCTGTATACTCTAAGGTGTGCAACAGATGGTTCCTCCCCGCTTTGACCATGCTTCTTGTGGTGTTACTCCTTCAAGAGCAACTGTGGGCAATTATGTTCAAACAAATACTCTGTTGTTTTTGTTGCTTCTGCCCAAAATGCCTTTGCTAGTCAAGAGTCATCGATCGTCGCATTGCACCATTTCCATGATAGTATGATTTCTTCTCTCAACAACACCATTATGCTTATGGTGTGTGTGGAGGAGGCATTTGTCGATGAATCCCATGAGTTTGTAGGTAGTCTTTGAAGTCATCACTGGTGAATTCCCCCCCTCTTGATATGAGCGGAGAGTTCTGATGTTATGACCAGTTTCATTCTCAACTACTACTTTGAATTTCTTGAAGGTTTGAAAAGCTTCACTTTTCTTGAGAAAGTCGGTATATCCACATTTTCCTTGAATAGTCGTTAACACATAGCATGAAGTATTGAAATCTAAAATGACTCGGTTGCATCAGACCGCAAAGATCGATATGAACCAAGATCAAGATTACCATGACCTCGAAATGTACTATTCTGAAATGACGCTCATGTGTTGTTTTTCTGCTACACAATGAGGACACTTGTATGTATCCTTCTAAAAATATGGCAACCCATGTACCATATTGCACCGGCGATGTGTCTCGAGATACTTGAAACTTACATGACCAAGTCTCTGATGCAACAATTGTGCTAGAGGCAGATTTCTTATCCACAAGTGCTTGATCGTCTCTGGTCAAAAAAATCAATTTGGAACATGTGTCCCACATTGGAGGCTTTTGCAACTATTTTCGAGTCTCTGTGATTTGTCTCGAATCAAATATGTTTTCTTTTCCAGAAATGACTATCAAATTCAATTTTTAGGCTGTGATCAAGGAGTTGACTAACTAACAAGCAAATTCTTTAGTTAACCCAAGTGACATATAAGACATCAAATAGTCTGCAGTTGCGTGAACCAAGAGGTAGAGAAATGTTCCTCAATCTCTTTAATTATATATGAGGAATCATCTCCCAACGAAACATGATTTTTCGAATGGTGTTTCTTTGGTTGAAATAAACTAGTCTTTGTGGCTCAGTCATGTGTCGAGTGGCCCCCGAATCAACATACCAAACATCACTAGATGATGTGGATGGTTCACTTGATCGAGAAATGAACAAGTAGTCTTAATTGTCTGACTATTCTTGTTGCTTGGTAATATTTCCTTATTGATGGGGTCTTCTTTTCCAGTTCCCCTTTTTCTACTCTTGATTGTATTTAAAATGTCCCTTATGAGATTGTTGTGAAGGTCCATAGTTGTTTGATGAACCTTTCTTGTAAGTATTATACCAACAATCTTTTAGGTCATGTCCTCTTTCGTAGTTTGGACATTGTTTCTTCTATTGTCTATCCCCTTGATTCTGATTTTGATTTTGGGACTTTTGATAGGAATTAGGTTTTCCTTTACCTTTTCCCATTTTTGATGCGAAGAGAGTGCCTGCTCCTCTTCATCATCCTTATTATGTATGGCTTCCTCTTTTTGAAGTAAGTTCACCAATTTGTCAAAACTCACTATGTGGCCTGACAAGTTGAGTGTTGTGACAAAAATGTGGTATGAAGAAGGGATAGCTCTCAGAGAAATTTAAACGAGAGCGTCATCAGTGACCTCCTATCATATGGATAGAAGTGAAGCCCTCAACTCTGCAACTCTTCTCAAGAAAGCTTTTATTTTTTCATTTTTCTTAAACTTCATTGTGTGTAACTGACTCTATAAATTCAGTATGACATTCTTATTTTTGGCCTTATACACCATGCTCAGCTTATCCCATGCTTCTTTGGATTTTTTTGCATGTCGAATGTGGGTTTGGACATCATCGGGCACTCCAAACAAGATGATTATCTTTTCCTTCTAATATGATCTATAAAATTTTCATTGTTGTGTTCTATCAATAGTTGATCTTGTCAGAGTACCATTCACAACAGGCTAGATCTTCTCAAACTCAAGTTATGTCTTGATTTTTGTCTTCACTGCAGCATAGTTGTTTCCTTTGAGTAGTTGTGAATCTGGAAGAAAGAATTTGGGGGCATTGGTGCCCATTTTACAAAATTCACTAACAGGGTTAGGATTTTATCACTCCAGGTATAAAGTCTCTCAATCTATATACCATCATTCTGATATACAGAACCTTTCTATACGTGTACCCTTCCGATATACCCATCGGTATGTGGAAGAAGTTCACCATTTCTATACACCTTGTAGTACATGAAAGGGGCGTTAACATATGTGAAATAATTTGATATGTGGTACTAAGATAGTATTGATAGGGGTCTGTGGGATTATTGACATTAGTTCCAAGAGATATTCTCATATGTGCGTGTAACTTCACTATATACTAAGATAATTTCTCAGTCCATATTTACATCATGTAATCATTCATAGACAAATGGGAGGGCTCAGAGTGTGTGTAGTAGGTCCTTATTACTCCCTATCGATTTAAAGGGTTGATGTCTAGATGACATTTTATAGATATATTAGGCGTTAAGTGTAGTAATAGTTGTGATGTCTTTACCCGTAAGCACTTCCCAGAGGCACTATTTATACTGATCACTGTGAATGAGATATAGGATCTTGTGAGTGTTTTAGAATTAAATTTCATTGTTTTTTATTACCATTATCTACTAGTTTTGGAGAAGTTACAATGTTTGCGGTTGAATATGACAACCTCTTTAAAAAACCATAGTTTGGGAAAGGCCATTTTCAACAAAAATTCAAGGAAAGTGAAAAACAACAGGCAGTTTTGGCGAGAATAAAGGTAGTTTTGGGTGTGTATGGCATCTTGGATTAATTTTTCTTCCTTTCTTCAACCTTGTAATCTCTTCCTTGGTGTATTCTATCCTCCTCAACCTTAATTGTAATGAATAAAGGTAGTTTTGATGAATATGATGGTGGTTTTGAGGAATTTGGTGATGGTATTATATGTTATGGGGCTGGGAAGTTGCAAAGGTAACTCTGGCTCTCCTTTGCTTGCACAAGCTTCTCCAATTCTCCTCAAACTCTAGTAAAACCCTCTAATATCGTTCAACCTACTCTGAAACCAAATGTGAAACAAGGACAAAAGCCTGGATGATTTTATTAATAATCAATCAACATGTACAATAGTTTATGCTATAATATTTATACATATTGGACAATAATATATAAACAAAGAATGATGTTAGACAGGTACAACAATAAACCAGATTACATACACTTCCAAAAGAACATCTGGGAAGAAGAACAAATCAAACAGATAATTGTTACAATTATGTAACAATATAACCTATGAGATAATATGAAAAATATGGCTAAAAAATCATATAACAATTAATAATTAAATAAACTAACTATAAAATTCATAACTATCCTAAGGTAAAATATATTTACCCTAACAGTTTAGCATATTATTGAAAGTAGGTACTAACTGGTAGATAACTATACTGTGAACTATAATTATCAACTAACTGTGAAATTGTTCTCAAGAAGGTGTCTTTACAGACATAGTTAATTAAAAAACGTGCCAATATTATAGGAATCAAATTCAACCAATAACAACCTCATTAAACTTCATGAAATCCTATGAGATAGCTAAAAAATGAATTCATGTTTGTAGGATTATTATAGAATTCTCAATGATGGCATAATGGATGAAGACTTGGCCTCCTTGATTGCAAGATCCAGTATTGGAAGCAAATATTCACTATTATCCTTCACACGTCACCACATTACTCATAGAAGAAGTTAGTAGGTAATTTCTATGGTCAACAAATTACATGAACAAAAATAAGATAAATGCATCAACCTTGCTAGGATATAACTATATAAAACATCCCTCATACACAAATTAAATTTTTTAGGAATAAATCAATAGCCATAGAGATGATACAATAGATCAATGTATTCACTCATCCTTAATAATAATTTATCAGATATCCAATACCTTAACATTATCAAAATAACCTTAACTAATCCAAATCACAACTAACCCTTAAAAAAGAATGAAAAGATCCAACACGGTATTCATGATTCGAAATAGAGAAGGATTCAACCCAATCTTAAGGATGGCTTAGAACCATAAAAAACTAAACCAGTCCACAAAATTCCCTTAAACCAATGTGCATCATCATTTTTTGGGTTCAACTGTTAACTAGTCCTATGAAAACCATTAGTTTTACAAAAATACAAAAACTTAGAGAGAGATGAAATGATTGGACTTGCACCTACGACTAATAGGGTAGTCGAATCAAGCAATAAAACCATAAGTGTTAAATCAAGGTGATAAAGGTTAACCTTTTATATATGTATAGTCATTCAACACCCATTTTTGTTTCAAGAAAACATAGACCGAAATTTATCGACGTCTTCAACATATACATGCCAAACTTAATACATGTAAATATACACAACCATAAGCCAAATGGGTTTTTTTCGAAAATAAATATAATTCCAGAACCAATAAGATCTCCAAAGTTGATTCTTAAACCAAAATAACAACAAGAACATAGTTATGTGTGTGTGTGTGACTCATAGATCAATACTTCCCTCGAAATAACTAGTCAAGATGGAAGGAATAAAACTCATGTATCAACCTTAATCTAGATGAAAACTGAGATGGGTGTTCTTGTTCATAATTTATACATAATACCAAGTTACAATGAACTGGTGATGAATAATCAGTAACTTTAGGTATACGAGTTGTGAGCTCGAAGTCATTTATACACATAGTCACCTATTCACTTATCCAACTAGGCATGACGGTCATAGATAAAACTCAAGCACACACTGCGAAGATGATATGCATATAATAAGATATGTAAATAAGATATAAACATCCAAGTAAGTATTCACACGAAGGTGATCAAACTTATATTTAAGAAAAACCCATTAGCTAATCATCATTGATCAAGATAATAGCATAGAAGACCAATTCACAAACACAAGCCCTTAAAACATTTAAATGTTATAATTGATAAAGATAAGTAGGAAAACAATTTCATGCCTATAAAAATTACAAAGTATCTCCCATAGTTCCTTTCCTGTTCGACTATATGAAGCATGAATCCTTTCCCACAAACTCACACAAGTATTCTAAAAAAACCAAACAAGAACTTCATCCAAATCGATCAAAGAGTCCATTCTTATCATAACACTACCCATTAACAATCCAGAAGAAGCTCAATATTAGTTAATAAAACACGCAGGACCAAAAAAAAATTTGCACAGAAATAGCCATGCAAACATTTTCATGCAGAACTCGCAAGGACAAGAAAAATACTAAACTACAAAAATTGAACCCAAAATAACTCTACGTTTTAGCGCTAGTTTCCTCGAAAATATTCTTGCTTCTCTTGAGGTATGCGGGCATAATTTACTTAGTATTAATGCTACAAGGATGATATCCCTATCTTCCCTCTCTATCTCCCAGTTTTATAATTTGTCTACCATCTTTGGCGATCCCACTATCTTCCACCCAATCTCTACCCTCCATTAGGGTGGTTATTCGTCATCAAACGGTGGAAGACCATTTCAACCCAAACCTCTATAGTTCTAGTTGTTTTGGAACGTTGTCCAATAGGATTAATATGTCCCATTCCAAACATGTCTTGGGTGATTTGAAAGGTAGCTCGATTGCCATGATCTTGAGTGGGGATCAGCTGAGCCGCCAACATCCTAACAATAAACATTATCTTTAATAAAAATAACCTTGACCTCTCTTAGATCTATCTTAGGAAATGATCTTAGATCAGACCTTATATACATGTATATATATATATATATATATATATATATATATATATATATCAATATATATGTATATACATATTTCTCAATCAATATTTCATGTTTTATTCTCATTTTCCTAAACTAGACAACAATGTTTTCAATGGCCATTATAATGGCTTGTATTTAAATTATTGAAGAACTTGGGTCTTTGACCCCATTATAAACAATACCGTTATTTTCCTACCATGGTCGGTGACCATTACACCTATTAAGATTAAACATGGTATTTTGATGTTTGATTAGGCTCACATATTTATTGATTTAACAGGTCACTAATCAATTCACTCAATCATGCCATAAAATGTTATCACAAAGCTTATAACTTCAATCACATTGATCTTTCCATTCTTGCCAATTTTTATAATCGAGATCTTTAGAGCTTAGGTAGGACTAGAAAGCTTGTAAGGTATGTGACTTCATACTCTAAACTGAGCTTAGCATGCATTGAAATAATTAAAATCATAGATATCATATAATCAAATAACTTCATAACATTGCAAGAAGTAATATCAATAAAACATTGCAACTCTGACAAGAGAAATAATTTTGCATCAAAATAATTACAATCCATTGTTATCATCCTTCATTGCTATTTAAATCAATAATAATTATAACAACAAACATAACTATTGTTCTAGTATAGTCATCATGCCAAGTAAGATAAAAAAAAACATAATATCGCCTTCATCCAGATAAAATCATTTACTCAAACAAAGTGAAACTAGCGGGGTATGACACAAAAATTATATACAAAAAATCAATACTTTTTACTATTTCAAATATATTCCCCCAAATTACAATCTGTGGGTAAAACAAAATAACCTATGAGTAATTTACCAAGTACACAATCTAAAAGCAGTATTATACCATTAGAAACAAATCAATCAACCAGTTAAACATAACATACTTTATTATCTCTCCTAGATGACCTCACTTGGGATCTACATCACAATTACTATCTTTCTTAAATAACATAACATGGGAGCTACATTACATTACTATTGCTTCCAGATGACCTAACATGGAAGCCATCTAGAATTATTCAAATTGTAACATCCATAGAATTTGGGGACATGAGACATCATTGCCTTTCTTATATTGCTCCTATATGGGTTATTCAATAAAAAAAAACACTTTTTCAAACATAACTAATACAGAACAACATAGAACTAAATTTTTTCTCTATCCATTTGCAGTGGTTATACCTTTTGAGGATGAATTCATGGATGGATATTAAAACTAGACCTCTCCCCTTACACTCTTCCTTTGGCAGCAGGATTCTCAAATCTTCCCGTTTACAAACAAAATTAGGTTGGTAATTAATCACTCCCTACATATTCAATATCCATTGACAACAATTAAATCTCCAAAATATTTAAATCATTTCAACTATTTTTCCAAGTGCTCCTTAAAACGTTTTACTATATCCAGTTATGCCACATGGGTTAAAATGCTAATCCATGGTTCACCATGTTATGAGTTTCTACGTTCTATGTGCACTTTGCAAGATGGCTTTTCCAAATTCTATATAGGTATGTTCCTTACTTCCTTTACACTACTTGATTTTCATTCAAATAACATAAATGGGAGGGAAATCTAGACACAAAATTACGCACATATTACTATTTTGTTATGCCATCAAGTATGTTATTATATGCATGGATATTAAGTAAGAAAAGTACTCACTGGTCACACAAAAATTTATCCATCCACTTTTTTTTATTGTTTATATTATATTTCTCTCTCACATTTGTCACTTTTGTACCCATTTCTTGTTACGTCACAGGGATCCATTTCTGTCATTATTTTCACATATATCGTCATTTATCCCAAGAAACTAGCGCCCAGGTGCTCCTATCCAATCTAGGCACTCGTGACCTCTTTTTTCTTTCCACACTTTTTGACATTTCTGGTCAACATTTCTAGTTTTATTATCCCTATCTTGAGATCATAGTTATCCTTTTGGGTCACTAGTGTCAAAATTAAAATAATAGATCGATATATATACACAACATACACTCTATTATTCTATATGGAAATTCTAAGGGGTAATCACATCTACATACTATCACTACCATTACAAGGAACTGCATTTTTTGACTACATACAATGCATAGCAAGGGGAAGTTCTCAATTCCGTATCACACATTTGTATATTATCTAGCTATAAGCCCACTATCTTGGCATCATTGGAGCATGGGAAACCTAAGAACACTATTACACTCCTAGGCACAAAGAACTATATGGATTTTGGAATGTAGTGCAACGCTCAGTCATAAGTTCACTCGTTGGGTGACTGTGGGGGTTAGTCTCACTTCACATATTGTATTTTTCATTCTAATTTGATGTGTTTGTGAGCTTGTTTAGGTAGGTAGGGTTTTTGTTGCAGGTTACAGGTATCCTCAGTGATCAAAGAGTGAATACCAAAATATCAAAAGGAAGTGATAAAAAAACCTCAGCGACACAAAAAGAAGTAAATTCTAACCTTCTGCGTAGTCACCAATTCCCAGGAATAGTCACTAGTGCCCACGAACCCATGTCCAGTACCAGGCGCTCCTATCTAGCATTATTCTCAAAACCTAGATTTTATAGAGAGAATTTGCAACATAGTTCTATCCGTGTTCAAAACTTTACACCACCCAGATCAGTTCTAGATTGCACAGGATCTAGCTAACTCATATCTCTCTCCTATTTGATTATAGTATTGCATTGTTTGAGTTTTTAGCATTTTTATATCTAGTGAATTTTATCATATATGTTACTCTGCGAATATATTTAATTTAGATTTTATTAAATAAAATTCAAAGGCTAAAAGCCTTATGAGGAGTATGGTACATCGTATGAAGACAAACCAATTGAGGAACTCAATCAAATATCACCTTCAGAAGCTCATGTTCAATTAGAAGTGAAGGAATAAAGAGAAGATAAGCTTGCAAGAAATGAAGTTCATGGGGAAGCATATTATTTCCCTTCAGAGTATGATGTAGGAGAATCACTCCTATCATTTAGTATAGGTAATGCCATGACATTTAAATCTTGATTACGTGGTTTAGAATTCCTAAGATTCATATTAAGTTTTCTAGTTGATTCCAACAAATCTAAAATATAAATTATGCATTTTCCCTCCATTTTGGCATATTCGAATGGTTGAAGATAATTAGAGCTAATTTTCACTTGTTTGTATGGATTAGGTATTGTAGAAGGGTTCAACATGCTCATTATATGTTTTATAACTTTAGTGGTGTCTTAGGATACTTTTTTTCAGGCTTATATTGTTATATGGCTCTTAGAGTTTGATTCTAGCTCCTTTTATTATTAAAATTGTAATCTCCATGAGACCCTCTTCATGATCAAATAGTTAGTTGTGGGGAGAAGCTTGAACTAGAGGGGATATATATATAATATTTTTAATTGATTCAATCATTATCAATTGAATAATTTCAATAAGAAAAGTTAGGAGATCCAAGAACTTTTAAATGTAGATAAATACACTATCAAAAACAAATATTTGTTGCAAAATATGTGCATAATCTTTTAAGGATTGAAATAAACATGTTTAAAATGGGAAAATCTATTAAATAATGGTAAGAGTGTAACTCTAATATTATTATTCTCTGTATGGTGTTATTAAGAGTTTTTAAGTTGATTTGGCTTGAAAAATTCAGGAACTATGTGACAATCTACTATATAACACAATCAACACAGAGTTGGGTATCTAGTGGGAGAGGTATTAAACAAGGAATGAAAAAATTCTCAAAGTAAGGTTAATATACATGAAAATAATAAAAACAATTCCTTGGAATCTCTACAAATGAATGGGTAAGTGCATGAAGTTAGGGGGCCCAAAAGATGACAAAAACCTGAAAACAGATGAAATGCGTACGGGTTTTGCTAAAATGCACTCACGTTTTAATTTTTTTGGCTTGGTAATTACCGAACCTATAACGTGTACACGTTTTAGAGAAGGAAAAATGCGTACGTATTTTAGAGAAGACAAAATGTGTACGCTTTTTAGGGAAGTCAAAATGCGTACACGTTTTGAGTAGTATGAAACATGTATGTGTTTCTGGGTGTCTTATACCTACAAAAATAAATGTTTAAATAAGTATAATATTTATTTTATTATTTCTTATACTTTAAATTTAATTTAGTAAATATAATAAATTAGGGTCACTCTGTACTTGATGGAAGTGGTCCTGTAGCTCCAATAGTTATAATCTAGAAGATAGTTTTTCAAAATCTAATTTGGTCAGTACTTACTCATTTTTTTAGATTTCAGCAAAGAACCTAGAACTTTCAAGGCATATATATTGTCATCGGTCTTTATTTTGGGAAAGAATATAGTCATTTTATAGGTTTTTTGACCTTCAAAAATGGATTTTAGCCCTACCACTACTTGAATTGATACCAATTTTTAAATTTTGTCCATAATTCACTTTAGTGATAATGAATCAACTCTATGATGCTTGTCTACTTCTTGCTAAAAAGAGATCCTCACTTTGTAGATAGAGGATTCTTCCTTGAATGGTATTCTTGTCCTATGGCCAAAATGAGGTGATTGTAATGTGCCTCCTCCTTAAGGTGTGATAACACTACTAGGTGTTGAATGAGTTATTACGAATAGTACCAAGAGAATTGCATCAAGTGAGCTTAGATGATTACTCATTCTTAGAAACATGGTGCTACATATAAAGATCATCCCCTCACCTTTCCTAACTCTAAAATCATCCATTTATGGAATCAAATTCATGATTCTCATACATGTTTTTACTCATATGTCTCTTATGGAGACAAATGATGCCTTAATACTTCACAAATAATGGTCCTTGATACCTCGATGACATGAGTAACTCACTTTAGATTGTTGTTAAGGGTTCTCAACTAACTACAAAATGGTCAAAATGCCTTTTTAGGATTTCAAAGGAAGTAATCTCTCATCAAAACTAAATGAGTCGATCGATCACCTTAGACAATATTCCCTCAACACTGAAACATGTTGAATGAATTTATTAGGAATTTCCTTTGGGTGAGGGTTTATGATTTAGGGTTTAGGGATTATGGATTATGGTTTAGGTTTTACGACTCAGGGTTTAGGATTCTAGGTTTAGAGTTTAGGGTATAAGGTTTAGTGTTTAAGGCTCATAGTTCAAATTTTAGGGTTTAGGGTTTAGGGCTCAGGGATTAGGGTTCATGGTTTAGTGTTTATGGTTTAGGGTTTAGAGTTTAGGGTTTATTGTTTAAGGTTAAGAGTTGAGGGTTTAGGATTTATGATTTAGGGTTTATGGATCAAGGTTTAGGGTTTAGGGTTTATGGCTCAAGGTTAAGGGTTTAGGGTTTATGGCTCAAGGTTAAGGGTTTATAGTTTCGGGATTAGGGTTGAGGGTTTAGGGTTTAGGGTTGAGAGTTTAGGGTTCACGGTTTAGTTTTTAGGGTTTAGGGTTGAGGTTTTATTTTTGAGAGTTCGAGGTTTAGTGTTTTGGTTTTGGGATTAGGGCTTAGGGGCTAGGTTTCAGGGCTTAGGGTTTAGGGTTTAGGGCTCAAGGTTTAGGGTTTATGGTTTAGGGCTCAGGGTTTAGGTTTTAGGGTTTATGATTTAGGGTTTAGGATATAGGATTTAAGGATTAGATTTTAGGGTTTAGGGCTTACAGTTTATGGTATAGGGTTTAGATTTTAAGACTCGGGGTTTAAATTTTAGGGCTCGGGGTTTAAGGTTTAGGGTTGAGGATTTAGGTTTTACAATTTAGGGTTTAGGAGTTAGGGTTTAATGTTTAAAGGTCAGGGTTCAGGGTTTAGGGAAAAGGGTTCAGGGTTTAAGGCTCAAGGTTTAGGGTTTAGGGGTTATGGTTTAGGGTTTAGGGCTCTGGGTTTAAGGCTCATGGATTAGGATCACCCATTCAGTCACTATAATGTTCTATGTCTTACCGATTCTTATAAGCATTAACAAAGAGTATTTAACTAAAACGGGTTCATCTACTTCATAGGAAGAACATTTAAGGAAGTTGTCACAATTTGATGCCTTTCATCTACTGATGTTTAAAAGGAGGGAAATGCCCATTTCATGTGAAATTTTTCACTCACTGTAATGTTATGTGTCTTACCCATTCTTATTAGTAGTGACAGAGAGTATTCAACTGAAAAGGGTTCATCTACTTCGTAGGAAAAAAATTTAAAGAGATTCATCAAAATTTGATGTCTTTCATCTATTGATATTTTGAAGGATGGAAATTCCCACCTCTCATAAACAAGGTAGTTATAAAAGAAGACTTAATGATGGTTCTAGGCACAAGACTGGGAAATATGGTCCTAAGATATTCAAAAAATGAACTCACTCATGAGACCTACCAGAAATATATGAGGTTTAAAGGTTAGAGTTTAGGGTTCTAGATTTAGTGTTTAGGGTTTATAGATCATGACTTAGGGCTCAAGGTTCAAGGTTTAAGGTTTAGGGTTGAGGATTTAGGGTTTAGGTTTAGGGTTCAGGATTTAGTGTTCAAGGTTTAAGGTTTTTTTTTTTAGGGTTTAGGGTTTATAATTTAGTATTTAGGTCTCAGGGTTGAGGGTTGAGGGTTAAGGGTTTAGGTGGAAGACTTCAAGCTTTAGGACTTAGTGTTTAGGGCTTAGGGTTTGGGTTTTAAGGCTAAGGGTTTTTGGTTTACGGTTTAGGGTTTAGGGTTTAGGATTTAGTGCTTAAGGTTTAGAGTTTAGGGTTTAGGGGTTAGGATTTAGGGTAAATATGATGTATTAGGAATATGATGTTGTTAAGTATAATTAGTAGTAGCGTCTGATAGAAGATAACGGCGCCGTCAGTATGGTGCCGCCAATAATGTGGAGTACGGTAACAGTCAAAGTACAATAGGAATGTTGTAAAAAGTAAATATTTGTCGTAAGTGGTCCGGTAATGTTAAAATGTCAAAGTTTGGGTAATTAGAGAAGTAGGGTCTACATGATTAGGAATTAGAAATATTATATTGGTAATAAGGACAAGGAGTGAGGTCATAAATATTTTGTGTATTTTATTTGTAAAAAGTCTAAAAATGTGGAACCCATGTAAAATGATAAGGTTTATCTTATCTTAGAAGATAAGCTTACATGTACAGATAAGAGTTAAGGTATGGAATATGATTCGTCAGAGTGGATTTCTTATCCTATCTTAGAGATAAGATGGATAAGCCTGGAAGTTCTATAAATAGAGAGGCCACCCCCCTCATTTAGCATAGAAGGAAGTAGTGAGAAATATTGTAGGAAGTGTGCGAAGGAAGCCATCAGTTTAAAGGTGTGTTGAAGAAGCCATTAAGAGGTGTAATTGTAAAGTTTCTCCCATAGTCTTGGTGAAAGGCAAGTGAAGTCAATAACACTTGAAGTACCTCATGGGTGAGATTGTAACAGTTTCATGTTAATATTATAATTTATTTTGATATTTCAGATTTTTCATCATTCTGTCTTATCATAGTCGATGGTATTCTTGTGTTATGTTGTTGTTTTGTTTCCAGATTACATCCACCAAACTAAAGGATGTGCATTAGTAAATAATCATAGCACGAGGAGTTCCCGGTGAAGAATTATCATAGTGCCGGATTGGTGATGACATTTTGGTTCCGTTGCCGGGACCATTCCTCGTTGGTGGATTTTCTGGAGAGATATTCCCACTTAGTCAAAAATCAATTAGAGGGTAACCTTGTTTTTACTGTGCATAGTAGTTACCATGGTAAAGTCATTTTTGCCATGAATAGTAGTTACCATGGTAAAGTCATTTTTGCTGGAATAGTATTTACCGCAGTAAAGTCACTTTTTACCGTGAATAGTATTTACCGCAGTAACTTCACTTTTTACCGTGAATAGTGTTTACCACAGTAAAGTCAGTTTTTACCGCAGTAAGTCAAGTTTTACCATAGTTTACCATGGTCATTTCTATTTTACTGTAGAAAGGTGTAAAGTCACTTTCTAGTATAGTGATTCCAATTATTTGTACACATAAGTCTTGTTGATTGTACTTGTGAGTTGGTATTTCACGGTGGTTACTTTTGAAAATGGGAAAGATTCCTGTTTTTTCAGCTCAATCTAATGAAGATGCTTCTTCTTTCATTCAAGAGTTTAAGTGATCTTGTATTTGTAATGGCCTTATAAGAAGGGAACAATGGACTGAATTTTTTCCTACCTTTTTGGATGGTTCAGCACTTAGGTGGTTTGAAACACTAGGTGATAATGTGAAAAATTCATGGGATTTATTAACTGAAAGTTTTCTTGAAGAATTTGGTGAACAACAGAAATATGCAGATCTCATGATCGAGATCACAAAGCTATCCCAAGGAGAGAAGGAGAAGATAAGGGATTATCATGCTCGTGTTCTAGAGCTAAGGAGGAAGCTCGATGCCCAGATCCGGAAGGAAGGACTAGCGGATGGGTTGATGAATGGCGTGGATAATCTCCTCTGTAAGCACTTCATTCTTGGGATGAAGCCAGAGATCAGACAACGAGTGAAGTATGACCGCCCAGCTACCATTGAACAAGCAAAGGAGATTGCAAGAAGGCAAGAAGAAAGCATGGAAGAGGAGCCCAAAGAAATTGTTGCTAAAGTAGAGCCTACACCAGCACCTTTGGTCCAGAATCCACAACCACTCCCGGTGAGCACAAATATTTCTCCTAGTACATCTACTGAGTATGAAGATCTGCTCAAAAAGATGGGTCAGTTAACTATTAATCTTCTTCAAGGAAAGGAATTTAGTTCTCAGGGAGGAGATAGAGGTCCAAAAAGAAATATTTCTGAAGTTGTTTGTTATGGTTGTTATAAAAAGGGTCATTATAAGTATAATTGTCCAGATAGAGCTTCTACATCTGGTAAAGGAGATAATGATAAAGGAAAAGCACCTGTGAATTCTTTTGATGTAGTAGATAAGAGCAGAAATAATGAAGTAGATGTGTTTGTAACAAAAAGAAAGAAAGAAAAAGATAATCAAGATGGAAATGATCCTAAGAAGATGAAAGAAGAAACTAGTAAGAAACATAGGAGAAGAAAGTTGGGTGTGCAGGATTTTCTGATTTCACAGGGGCAAGGACCATACTCCATCTTGGAAGATCTGTCCAAAAGGCCTGCAAATATTACATATGGTCAACTCTTGGCTATGTCTTCTGAGAAGAGGCGGGAGTTGCGAGGTGGACTCAATGCTCGAAGAAGGAAGGAGGTTGAGGTCCCTGTTTTGGAGGCAGAGGCAGATCCCTATGCTCCACAAGCTGAGGTATTATGTAATGGTATTTCAATTCATGATGTCTTAGTTGATGGAGGTGCTGCAGTTAATGTAATGACCGAGTCTGTAATGAATATGTTGGGTTTAAAAATTGATCACCCTTCAACACTTATGTTAAGGTCATTAAATAAAGGAAAAACTAAACCAGAAGGTGTAGTTTCAAATGTGGCAATATCTGTTATGGGTGTGGTATGTGTGGTAGACTTTCAGGTGATGAAAAATGGTACTGTTGCGTACCCAATGCTGCTGGGAAGACCATGGCTAAGGAGAGTTCATGCAAGAAACTACTGGAATGAAGGTTTCATGACACTTGGATGTGGTAGAGAGAGGGTGAAGATAAATGTGATCCCTCGACATCATAAGGCAGAACCTGTGGATTCAAGTGATGAAACTGATGATTGGACATCCTCTGATTACTCTAGTACCAGTGAAGTGGACACTGAAGATGAAGAAAGTGAGGTGGATGTTTCAGTCATGGATATCCTTCCAGTCACACCAACTCATGACCCCATAAAATTATCTGAAGAAGAAGTTGATGATCGTCTCCAACAAATAAAGATTGGTGATGCTGTGATGGAGAGTGAGAAGGAATCCTACCTCCAGCTCTTTCGAAGGTACATACACCTATTCACTTTTGATTACAAGGAACTCCGTCAAGTAAGTTGGGTAGAACATTGTATTGAGCTGGTAGATGGTGCTAAGCCCATAAAGCAAATGCCATATAGAATGAATCCTAATTTTTCCAAGACTGTAAAAGAAGAAATAGATAAGTTGCTTGATGCAGGATTCATATTTGCTGTGGAGAATTCAGAATGGGTTTCTCCCATTGTGATCTCAATAAAAAAGAATGGGAAGCTACGCATTTGTGTTGATTACAGGAAGCTCAATAAGGCAACAAAGAAGGATCATTACCCTCTTCCATTTTCAGATCAGATCTTGGACGAAGTAGCTGGCCAGGAGTGCTATAGTTTTGCTGATGGATATAGCGGCTACAACCAAGTTCGTATAGCAGAGAAAGATCAGCTGAAGACCACGTTCACCACTCCTTGGGGAACGTTTGCTTATAGAGTTATGCCTTTTGGGTTGTGTAATGCTCCAGCAACATTCTAGCGTTTGATGAATAGGGTGTTCGAACCCTACATTGGGACCTTCATCAGAGTATTTCTGGATGATTTTTACATCTATGGGAGCAAGTTGGACCACCTGCACCAGATGGAGATAGCATTTCAAAGGTTAGATGAAGCACAAGCCTCACTAAACCCTACAAAGTGTGTCTTTGGATGTTCTAAAGGTGTTTTGTTAGGGCATGTTGTATCCAGAGATGGTATTGGTACTGATCCTGATAAAGTTTCAAAAATCAAAGATTTACCATTTCCTATGAATAGAAGTAAGTTGAGATCATTTTTAGGCCATGTGGGTTACTATAGAAGGTTCATCAAGAATTTCTCAAAGATTGCACAGCCACTAACCCAGTTCTTGAAGAAGGATGTTACTTATGAACCAGGAAATAAGGCGCATGAAGCTTTTGGACAACTGAAGGAAGCCCTGGTGTCTTCACCTGTTTTGAAGAATCCAGATTGGAGCAAGCCATTCATTGTGTACACTGATGCCTCAGATGCAGCACTAGGAAGTACTTTGAGCCAAAAGGATGAAAATGGGAATGAACATCCAATTTACTTTGGGAGCAGACAAATGAGCAGTGCTGAGGTAAATTATACTGTAACTGAAAAAGAGGCTCTGGCTATCATTTTTGCTGTAAAGAAGTTTAGAAATTACTTGCTAGGGAAAAAATTTTCTAGTTGTAACAGATCATCAGGCTCTAAAATATATTGTAAATAAGCCTAACCCATCAGGGAGGATAGCAAGATGGATAATTTTGCTACAAGAATTTGAATTTGATATTATAGATAGGCCAGGAAAGAAGCATGTCAATGCAGATGCACTCTCTCGAGCCTATGATGGTTTAGGATCATCTTGTGATGATGATGATTTCCCCGATGCAGCATTGTTATCCCTTGACACAATCCCTAGTGAATACATAGATATTTGGAATTATCTGAATGAATTCAAGTTTCCTGATGGTGCCAATGCAAAGACTAAGAGAAAGATTACTCAAGCCAGTCGTCCATATTCTATTCTGCATGGAGTATTATTTCGAATAGGACCTGATGGACAGTACAAGAGGGCAGTTGGACGTGATCAAGGGAAGGAACTGCTAGAAGAATTCCACAATGGTACATGTGGAGGGCACTTCTCTGGACAACTTACAGCAAGAAGGATCTTGGATGCAGGTTATCACTGGCCCACTCTTTTTAAAGATTGTTATAATTATTGTAAGACATGTGATATTTGTCAAACACATGGTAACCGTAAGACTTCATCAGCTCCATTATGTCCTATTCTTCCCCTTGGTCCCTTTGAAAAGTGGGGAATAGACATTGTAGGTCCACTTCCAACTACATCACGCCAAAATAAGTATATTGTAGTTGCCACAGATTATTTAACCAAGTGGGTTGAAGCTAGGCCATTGAAAACAACTTCCATGGATGAAGTGGCAAGGTTCATGTATGAACGCATTGTCACCAGATTTGGTTGCCCATTAGAAATTGTAACAGATCAAGGAAGCCACTTCATTAATGAGGTGGTAGAAGCCCTAGTCAATAAGTTTTCTATTAAGCACAGGAAGGCAACAACATACAAGCCAAGCACAAATGGACAGGTGGAACGAACAAATTTTGTGTTGTGTCAAATTCTAGCAAAAGATGCAGCCTTGCAGGTACATAAATGGGATAAAAGGATTCATGCAGCATTGTGGGCATATAGGGCAACATCAAAGTCAGCAACAGGATACTCCCCATTTCAGTTGGCCTATGGCATTGATCCAGTTCTTCCTATTGAGTTTGATATTCCCACTGTGAGAGTTATGAAAAATGAAAGGATGGATGAAAGTGATTCAGTAAAAGAAAGGTTGGTACATCTTCATTTGCTGGAGGAAATGAGAGAAATAGCAAAGGATACAAGCCATAAGAAGAAAATGAAGCAGAAGGAATACTTTGATCAAAAGATCCGGTGGTCTCCATTTCATGTGAATGACTTGGTTCTAGTATATGATTCCAGATACAAAAAAAGAAGACAGAGAAAATTTCTTCCAAAATGGATGGGGCCCTACAAAATAGCAGCTGTGCATGAAAATGGTACGTACCGACTGGAGGAATTGGATGGCACTCCCATTACGAAATGGGTCAACCACGACAAGTTGAAGATTTTCCAAGCACCAGAATAGTCTACTCCGAGGACGGAGTAGAAGCTAGGAAGGGGGAAGATGTCGACACTAAAATTTTCCTCCGTAATTTCTATTTCATTAATGTATGTATTAGGAATATGATGTTGTTAAGTATAATTAGTAGTAGCGTCTGATAGAAGATAACGGCGCCGTCAGTACGGTGCCGCCAATAATGTGGAGTACGGTAACAGTCAAAGTACAATAGGAATGTTGTAAAAAGTAAATATTTGTCGTAAGTGGTCCGGTAATGTTAAAATGTCAAAGTTTGGGTAATTAGAGAAGTAGGGTCTACGTGATTAGGAATTAGAAATATTATATTGGTAATAAGGACAAGGAGTGAGGTCATAAATATTTTGTGTATTTTATTTGTAAAAAGTCTAAAAATGTGGAACCCATGTAAAATGATAAGGTTTATCTTATCTTAGAAGATAAGCTTACATGTACAGATAAGAGTTAAGGTATGGAATATGATTCGTCAGAGTGGATTTCTTATCCTATCTTAGAGATAAGATGGATAATCCTGGAAGTTCTATAAATAGAGAGGCTACCCCCCTCATTTAGCATAGAAGGAAGTAGTGAGAAATATTGAAGGAAGTGTGCGAAGGAAGCCATCAGTTTAAAGGTGTGTTGAAGAAGCCATTAAGAGGTGTAATTGTAAAGTTTCTCCTATAGTCTTGGTGAAAGGCAAGTGAAGTCAATAACACTTGAAGTACCTCATGGGTGAGATTGTAACAGTTTCATGTTAATATTATAATTTATTTTGATTATTTCAAATTTGTCATCATTCTGTCTTATCATAGTCGATGGTATTATTTTGTTATGTTGTTGTTTTGTTTCCAGATTACATCCACCAAAATAAAGGCTATGCATTAGTAAATAATCATAGCACGAGGAGTTCCTGATGAAGAATTATCATAGTGCCGGATTGGTGATGACAGTTCGGAGTTACGAGTTTAAGGTTTAGGGGTTATAGCTCAGGGCTCTAGATTTAGGGTTTAGGGTTCAGGGATTGGGGTTTAAGTTTTAGGTTTTAGGGCTCAAGGATTAGGGTGTAGGATTCAAGGCTTAAGGTTTAAGGTTAAGTGTTTAGGGATTAGGGATTAGGGTTTAGGGTTTAGGGTTTATGGTTCATGGTTCATGGTTTATGGCTTAAGGTTTAGGGTTCAGAGTTAATCATTTAAGGTTTAGGGGTTAGAACTCAGGGATCTAGATTTAGTGCTTAGGGTTTAGGCCTTAAGGTTCAGGGTTTAGGGTTTAGGGTTTAGGGTTAAGGGTTTAAGGTTTAGGTTTTAGGGTTTAGTGTTTAATGTTTAGGGTTTAGGATTTATTTTTTTTGTTTTAGGGTTTAGGGTTTATAGTTTATGGTTTAGGTCTCGTGGTTGAGGGTTAAGGGTTTAGGCCACAAATTTTAGGGTTTAGGGTTTAGTGTTTAGGATTTAGGGCTTATGGTTTAGGGTTTAGGGCTAAGGCTTTAGGATTTAGGATTTATTGTTTAGGGTTTAGTGTTTAGGGTTTATGGGTTAGGGTTTAGGGTTTAGGATTTAGTTTTCAAGGTTTAGGGTTTAACATCTAAGGATCATGGTTCATTGTTTAGGGTTTAGGGCTTAAGGCTCAAGGTTGGAGGTTTAGGGCTCATGGTAAGGGATGAATATTTATGGATTAGATTTTAGGGGTTAGGATTTAGGGTTTAAGGTTTATGGTTTAGGTGTTAGGGTTTATGGATCATGGTTTAGGTGTTAGGTTTAGGGCCTCTTGTTTAGGGTTTAAGGTTTAAGTTTTAGGTTTTCGATTGTAGAATTTCAATGCTAAAAGATTCATGCTGGATGTTGTAAGCCTTAAAATTACCTTTGTACTGACTAGATTATACTATAAAATACTATCTCCTAAACCATGACTAATGGAGCTATGAGACTAGTTCCATTAGGTGCACAGTGACCCTAATTTATTATATTTACATAAATAATTTTAAATCATATATTATTAATTATAGTTTATTATTTATTATACTTAAACATTTATTTTTGTAGATAGAAGCATGTCAAAATCATATACAATGTTTATACTATATAGAACGTGTACACGTTTTGTGGTTTCTCTTTTTCTAAGCCATGCCTCAAGGATTGGGATCCGGTTTGGATCCCCAATCATGAGGCATGGACCTACACAAACACAAAAAACAATGTGTTTTTGCAAGAAAGTGTAAAAATTCCACTTCCTCTATGATAAATCAAAATAAAACAATTCATCCATTTTTAAAAAATTGTACCACGACGTAAAGCAGAGTTTCTTCTTTCTAAAAATATAATTTTTCAAATTTTTTTACTAATATAATGTTTCCATATTATTTATTGTCTAACTATGCCTTTTTATAGCTATTTTTTAAAGTTTAAATGTCTATATTTCATCGTGTATCTTTTTTTTGGGTGATCGAAATTGAAAAATAATTATACTAACACAAACTAGGCATAGCTTTATACGTATTCAAAAAAAATTCTAATTTTTAATATTTTTTGAGGTAGTAAGGGCGGGGGGGTGCATGGTAGGAGCTCCGTTATTTTTCAAAACATAAAATTTATGTACTAGAAAAATAATAAATTAAAAAATATTCGCTAAAAAATCTTTTAAAAAATCTAACACAAACTAGATGCTCCTAGCTATCTTTCTACGAAAGGGTTTTTAAATATACTAAATGATGCTCCAAAATGGTGGGGAGAAAAAAAGTCACTATATTATATTTTTTAACCAAAACATGAGAACCTGTTGGTATTTTAGTTGTTTGAACCACTTAAACTTATCCGTTTTTAATAAAACTTTAGTAGCTTAGAAACTAGACTCAAAATGCTACGATTCATATTTCTACAACATTTTCTAATTTTGAGTGTAAATATTTTGAAAAACTGATACAAGTTGAAGTTTTCTACTTTTCAAAAAAATACATCCACTTAATACCCCCTTTTGGCCCCCCAACTGGTGCACTTACCCGAATATGAAGACTTGGGTTATCTTAGAAAACTATAAGTGTCAGGAGTCCCCTGTTTTCTAAAGGCTGAGCAGTTTGGTTTAGATTCAATTCTTACCATTGATGAGGTAAGATTATTTACCAACAAGGATGTAAGATTTGGAAAGGTGGTATAGGCCTATGACAATAAGAATTAAGCATTATAAATAATTTTATTGGATTTTATAGTCAAATTTCATCTACCAGGTTCTTTGTGTAAATGCTCCTAGGGTTTAGTTTGAAAACGAGATTGGAGGACTAAAACTCAAAATTAAGGTTTGTAATTTTTAAGGTTGTCACATGATGCCCTTACCACAAGGATTTTCCATATTAAAATTCTGAAATTTTTAATAGAAAGATACATTGAATGACAGCTGGTTTGGAAGAATGTTATAGCCACAAGAGACCTAATTAGTAACTTGGAACCGTTGATTTAAAACACTTTTTACAAATTAAGTCACCGTGAAATTTTTTAGAATGAAACTAGTACCAAATGCATACTTTAAATGGTGATTATTTAGAATAAATATTCACTTTAACAAAAGTTATGCTAAACTTTGGTATTGGATAAGGCTAATGGAGGAGAAGTAGGCCTAGAAGAGAGATAGAGAAGAAACACTTCTTGCATTAAGAGTTGAATAGATAAATTTAACCCACACTTGGAGGAGCATAATGGGTGCTCAAAAATAATTAGAATTAGTTTTTAGAGTTTGTAGATTTCTCTATCCACCAACTCACCAGACACACTTGGTTTAAGGAGCTAGGAAGACAATTTTGCCAAAAGGAAGATAGTTTGATCTTTTCTTGTTATTTCACCTAACCTGATCATTGTAATTACATGATACAAGTCTTCTCAACATTTCTCAAGAATTACATAATATAAATTAGTTGTTTGGGATACATATTACATCTTTGAAGGATTTCTAATCTTGCGAAAAGTGACATTTTGCAAGCCTAAAGGACTAGTTTGAATTGTTTTGAGAAAACTAACTTGATTGCATGGTTGTTTGAATGATATGATTTTCATCACATTGCATTAAATCCTTGAAAAATAATGCATTGTTTTTAGCAGGAACTTGAAGAGGTTGTAACTTATTCTCGAGGTGTTTGTTTGAGTCTATATTATTTTGAAACCACCTATTTTGATGAGACGAACGCACTTGTCAACCCACCTTGCTAGTTGGAGTATGTTTTAGCACATTTTCAGACCCAAAATCTTCCATTTGAAGGTCAAAAAATTAGGATCTAAGCTATAATTTGGTTTTTTCCTATCTTAGGGAATTTGTAAATTTTAGTCAACATGAATGCATTTTGTTTAGGTTAGAAAGCATGTTAAATACTCTATATTTAGGCATGTAGAAGATCTCATGGAAATTTATGATTTACCTATACGATATGGAGCATGAAAACTTATTAATTGAATGGCAGGTTCTAGTAAATTGCTAAAAGTAGTAAATTCCGCCACATAGAGTTATATTTATGTCAAAGTTAGTTGGATATTTTGACTTCAATGAAAATTGTATGTTGGGATCTAATGTTTTTCTATTCTGATTAAGCATTGTAATTCTATGATGTCTCCAATAATGATTAAGAAGATTTATTCATCTTTGAATTCAAGATATTTGTAGTGTATTGGAGTTTGTGTTAAAGTTGGCTATAGTGTATTCCTTCGTATCTGAGAAAGTTCAAGTCTTGGTTGAAGGAAAACAAATTCAGTGGGTACAATAGAGGAAGTGGAAGATGGATAGAAGGGGTGAAATTCATTAACCCCAGATTTTATAGAATACACTACATGTATTGCTAGCGGAAAACTAAGTTGACATGTTTTCATGCAAACTATATCCCAAAGAGGAATATTTTTCCATGGTGGACTCATTGACACAAATGAAGATGAAGTTTGTGAGATAGAGGAAGCACAAGGTCCTTTAGATTAGATCCTTTGAAGTTAAGGATTCTTTGAGCATTACCCTAAAGTGAAAGTACCATTATAGGGTATAAGAGTCTGATGGGGTTTTGATAATATAGGAATAGACCGCTAAAACTAGAGTGGATTAGTTAGCACATTTTTAATGGTTGATTAAAGCACTGGGATCAACATTATATATGTCATTAGATAGGCTATGTCAGAGGAATTAAGAAAGTACAAATTTTCATGCATTGAAGTAAACAAAGTCATGTTATGTTATGGTGGGGATCAAAAACAAAAGGAGCTGATTGAACTTCATAAGAGGAAAGTTTAGTTTATTAGGACCTATAAGTCTTAAGATGGAGAATGAAGCCTAAAAGACATTTTTATTTTGTATGGATTATGCATCGTTAACCCTTTATACACACAACATGTATTCAGAATATCAGAAAAAGCTTTTCAAGACCATGCATTAATAATACACATATGGAGTTTTAAAAGTTTAATCCATTCGTTATGAGAGTTCATTGTTATGAAACTAAGAATTTCATAAAGGAATATAAGGTCACGTTTGAAATGAATTAAATTTTTTTATTCAAGATGAGCTAGGCATAGCATTCAAGATCAAGAGAATTTTCCCACCTTCCTATTCAACTTTAGCTAATTAAATTGGACCCTTCCAGGAACCTTAATATAAAATTGTTGAAATTTTTAGGCTTGATCACTTGGGAATAAATACGGGTGCATCATCATCCTTCAGGGATGAATATGGTCTTTCAGCCAAGGTCTTAGAGGACAATCAACCATTCATGGAAATATGAATCATTAATTAATGACTACATGTAATTTGTAGCTATGTGTGTTGTTACAAAACATAACAAATCACATAGTCTGCAATTTCATTTTTGTCTTCAGTAAAATAACACAAAGGCCCCGAAGGACAGATGTGTTATCTTGATGAAGACAAGTAAATAAAGAATAGATGAAGTGTTAAGTTTTGGAACAACAATCAAGGTTTTAGATTACAGCAATAAAAGTTCATTACTAAGGTTACAGGTATTTTAAAGTTCTTTCCTTCATGATTAAATACATTCAATTATGTTATTGAGTTGTTTAATTCATTATACAATCCATATACAAAGCTGAAATGTAGAAGGAAGTACACAACTCAGTTTCATAATTCAATGCTTTATTCATAAGGAATTTCAAATGTTTCCCACACAAGCTGTGGGATGTGACTCAAGTGAACATGATAAATACTGAAATAGAAGGTGCATGTGCATGAAAATAAAATAGTAATATGAAGGAACCCATCATTGCCTTGTTTTTTTTGTCCCACTACTCCATCTTTGCTCCAACTTTCTGCATCTTCATCCTTGCTATTCAACACTACATTGTACCTGAAAAACAAACAGAGAAGAGATTGTCAGTCACGAGCTCAGGATTAAATCATGTTCTTGTATTCTATCTATCTTCATGCAAATGAATCTCCTGATATCAGGAGGTATGATTACATTAAAGATAAATGCATAGACAGATAAAGAATACTATTCTAAATAGCACATGTGGTCCTCATAATCACTTCAAGAAAGAGAAGAGAAAAAGAAAAATATGGAATACAAGAGAGGCCAAATAGCCTAAATATTTTCTAACTATTTTCTAAGATGTGCAGGTATAGATTGCAACAAAGGAAGAAATTAATCATGTTAAGCAAGGACAGAAAAGAAACTTCAGTACAGAAAAGAATTGAACAAGAGATATGGAAGGTTTTTAGTTACATGCTTGCTGAAACAGAACATCTTATCAAGAATCAACAGATTCAACTTTACATACTAATCCTTTCAGGATCATGATTAGGTCACTCACACAAGGGACATATTTGAAAATTTTCATGATCCACAGGCTTAAACAAAGTTTTCATCAAAGCATAAGAAATGAGAAAAGAATCTATTCTAAAGGACATGATGGAATAATTCCATTAGGATCAAAGCTAAAAAAGTAAAGTACAACTATAGTAGAGACTTTAAAATGTCATTCTTAAAAAACATTATGTCAAATTACAGAAGATATGAAGTAAAGTGCAGGTCATAAGAGTATTGAAAAGGATCACTATCAAGAACAACAAATAAAATTATGACACAATGCTAACAAAGAACAAGAATGAAACAAGCCTAATTTCTTGCCTTAAAGATGAACATCCAATATTCATATGAAACACAAACTCATACAAGTTTATAGTCCTTCAAAGTTTCATACGTCAACAATTATGTTTTTATAATTATTATTCAAGGCTCAAGTAAATATTGCATCTAAAACAAAACTACAGTTTTTAGCCTTAATGATGAAGATGAATCATTCCAATAATGAAAGCATCAAACTACATCAGTAGAGGAGTTTTCAATCAAGCAGTATTCTTCATACTTTCATACTTCATTAATTGCAGTTTTCAAGCTTACATGAATAGCTATTTATATGAATATAGGTCTACAAGAAATAAAAATTATATTCTACATTTAAGAAGTATAAAAAGAAAGAAGTAGAACCTTATAAGTGATCAAGTAATTTTCAGAAGAAGTCATATGGTTTCAGCATTGGTTTGGAATACAAGTTTCATGCTCACATTAAAAGGATTAACTCAGAAAATTGAGAGGAAATTGCAGCCGAAAAACATAGTGGAAAAGGAAATCTGAGAAAAATTTTGATAGGGCTTCACCATGTAAAATGGACATTTTACATCTTTCCATCATGTTATTTCACAACTAATACATGCTTGAAAGTTGTGATAAAAGATAAACTACTGTACTAATCAAATAGTAATATGAATAAGGAGAAGTATTATAGAAATTCAACTCAAGATTAAACAAAGAATAATGTAGCATGTACATATTTATAAGAGTAGAAAGGAGAGTTACAATTGTTTTCAATTAGTAGAACTTATTAAGTAATGCTACACAAGAGTTACAAAATATTCAATTTTCACTATTCATTATAGGAACTTATTGTTCATTCTAGGCCAAATTAAGGAAATATGTGATGTATTACAGAGAAAGTAAAACTTTTCCAATTAATAATGGTGACAATGTCTTCTTGATGTAAAGTTAATCAAGTACAAAAGACAATTCATAAGCAGTAGAAATTTTAGTTTTCAAGTGATCTCAAATTATAAGAAGATCAAATAATAGTCATCCAGTTGTGAGATAGCTAAAGAGAAGAAGATTCTTTTAATTACAAATTTTCAAAATGCCCTCAAGCTCTCATATCACTTATTAGAGATGAATCTCTTAAAATAAGTAGATATAAGGTACATTAGAAGGTTGAAACAGAATCAGAAAGAACATCTCATAATGTTGCTTTTGGAATTAAGTACATGAAATGATGTTATTATCTTCAGATTGAAAGAGTAAAGTAATTATTCTCACAGCAGTACTACTGTACAAATAGGTACAAATTTCTAGCTTAAGAAATACATTAATTTCTACAAATATAGTTATCAAAGTAATGTAAGCATGAGTCATCAACAATGAAAGGAAATTTCTTCAGTTTTGAGAGAAAATATATAGATAAAAACATATAGGTAAAATATCGACATGAAGTATACTATGCCCAGGTTTTGAAGGCATAAGAGATTCTATCAATAATAGTCAACTACAACTAAAACAAAGCTAAAAACCCTCAACAATGGTGGCCACAAACTAAAAAGAAATCCTCAAATCAAGTTTGAAAATCCCACAAAAGCACAAATATCCATAGTTGTAGTCAGAAAATAATGAAGTAGAATATAATATGTCCATTTCTAGAACTCACTTGAAAGGGTGATACAGTTTGAGAACTTGTATGAAGAAAAGGGAAAATAACAAGAAATTATGCCATCACTAAATAATGAGGTTCAAAGCTAGCAAAACCATGCTCACAAAGCATTCAAACCCTCAAAAGTACAAAGCTTCATTTAAATAATATAATCAAACAAAGATCAAGTCTCAGACCCACAAATAACAGTAATACACTCCATTTTTCTCATGAACACAAACCCACAAATGGGTTGAAACAAAACATGTGAAAACGATTCATGCTTCCTCAGAAAAAATTTTGAACTTGATGGTGGAGCAAAAAGTTTGACCAACATTGAAAATTCATGATGAATACAATAACAAAAAATTACAAACATCAAAAGAAAAGAGCTCTCAAAATATGAAAAATCAGAACATGGCCCATCACAAAGCAATGGTCATCTTACATAGTAGTGAAATAGCAGAAGATAAAATAGCCAGAGGAGATATATAACGCTTCATTAATTTTTAAGAGTTCGGTTATTAAAATGCAATAAGCATAATAAGAACCAACAGGAGAATAGAGTTTCAAATCTATCATAGTAAGTAAAAAAAGTGATACTCATTTTTTACATGAAGGAAAACACAAATTTATGGTTTCATTTTTACTTAGCATTCTAGAAATGTCACTCACAAAAATTAGAAAAAAAAATCCAGGTTCCAGTGAAAGAATAACGAGTCATGAACCCAAAACAACTTTCAATGCTCAAAAGTGGATCCGTGCAAAAATATACCAAAAATCACAGAAGGAATGCAAAGAAATGAATGAAGCTAGGAAAATATAGACATTAGGATGTATTTAATCAAACTGGCAATTTTCAAAAGAAGTTGTGAAACATGCTTAGAAAGATCATGCAAAAATAGTAAAAATGTCCCTTCAGGCTCAAACAGTAATCAATAAAAAAATGATGCATGAGAACACAGATTCACTTCTAGGTAAAATGATAAAACGAGTAAAAACTCTAGATTCAACAATGCTCTATTGGCAAAATGAGCTCCAAAATATTTGCCAAGAGAGACTGAACAATCCATACATAGGATCCTTACAGAGTGAGCTTGAAGGATTCAAGAATGTCAGCTTTATAATCTTTTAGAGTTCAAAACAAAGCAAAAGCCATAAAATTTATGTATTCACAGTTGCAAAAGCAAAGAGCTTGAAAGATCAACAATGGTGGCCACTTCAGAAAAATCACAGTGAAACTCAAAAACATTGACAATGGCTGAGAGAATCCAAACACATGCATGCACAAAACTTCACATAGCCTCCCACAGAGCTTCAAGATCACATTCATGGCTTCCTAGAGAAATTTTTCTAGAGCTTGATTGCTCGAAATGAGCATCCAAGAATGAAGAAAGGATAATCTCAATAATATTTTAATCAAACCTAACTCAATTGAGTTAGCATCGATGATAAGATCAAGATGGTATAATAATCAACGATTTAAAACCTTAACTACAACCAACTACCACATCAACAAGGATTAACAGATCAACGATTCATATTGGAACAGTACGAAGAATCAATGGTCACAATACAATCACCATATTCAATGTAAACTCCACTGAGTTACCAGTGCTCGACCATAGTTAAGGATAAAGCATTGACGGTGAAGATTAATCAAGGACAAAGATCACTGGTCAAAAACCAATCATCAAATTCCATAAAGACTCGTGAGTTACTCCAACCAAACCAAGGTCGAAAAAGGTACCAACATGGAAAGCATCACAAAACCCAAACCATAATAAGTTAGCCTTGAAAGGAGAACCACTGAAAAATCTCAAGGGGTGAGTCAATCATGAGGTAGGGGAAAAGCCCATGATTAATAAATCATTGCATTTGACCTTGGTTTAAGGTCTTAAAATATATACCAAAATAATCAAGCACCAATGACTAATGTAATGTAATATTATTTTTAAAAATGGGTCGACATGGTAAACTACATCATAAGAAATGTAACCCAAACATTATTAAATACCATACTTTCCAATGTATCAATCAATGACCAAGTCATGAAGGGAAAGTGGTAAATGTAAGTGGAGTATAGTGAAAATATATTTTACCTTAGCATTTGCAAAGATTGACCTCAATATTTTGTAAAAGAAACCTCAAGTACCGTATGAAGTGTGCACACATCATAGGTGGTCACCATAGTGGGAGAGTTTAAAATGATCAATTATATTTTACTTAGGAGTGTAATTCTTCATGTGACCATAAGAAGATAGAACAGGATGTCAACATCAGAGCTTGCAAGTGGTCCCCATCAAGATGGAATGCATGGGTGAATTATTTTTGCAAAGTATTGCAAATAAAGAAATTATTTTTTCTCACACAAGAGATATTATTTTTGCATGTGCATCAAGGGGCAAGGATTAAAAAAGTGTATAATATTATCACTACAAGTGGATCAAGTTGTAGATGTCACATCATCAGCTAGAAGACAAAGATTGCATGCATTGGAGAAGACTTTCTCATAAAGCAAAGCTTATTATTATCCAAAGTATTCATCCAACTTTATTAAAATAGAACAGTCAACTGTAGTTTGACTGAGTTGTATTTTTGTAACCAAGGCTATTAATGTCTCATTGTATTAGCATGTTTATTTTTATTCCTTTATTTATTCATGATAAAGGATAAAAATAGGATGCATGGGAGAGTACAATTTTATTCTATTTTTAGGAAGGGTGGGATGAGTAGACTTGCTATATATTGTGTGCAATTGACAAAGCACAAAAAAGGAGGACTTTTTTTGACACAAGAGTGCTGAAGTAGATTTTTCAGTTTTTCCCTTTGAATGAGAATTGATTTTTACCTTTCCAATTATTTGCAGTGTTGTGTATACCTTATTATTTCTTGTGAATGTCAAATTCCCTGATTAATCATCTTACCTTGCTGCAAATTTAGTTTTTTTTGCATAATATTAGTGTGCATGTTTATCTTAACATTATTGTTGTGAATCATTCCCTCAATACATCAAGTTTTTTACCTTAATATTCTACTGAGCATTATTGGTTTGTGCATCTCAAAATCCATTCTAAAATATTTGTGCATGTACTAAGTCAAAGCCCTCAACAATTTTTGTGTATCACCCCAATTTCAATTCATTTACAGTCATCTTTTTACCCTCAAAACCCCAAAAAAATTAGTTTAGGATACATCAAGAAGGAACATGCCTTGATATTGGAGACTCACCTCAACAATAGGTATACCCATAGACCTGAGGTGTTTCCATTGTATCTACGAAAGAGAGAGATCCAAAGAAATATTAGAACCCCTATGGTCATCTCTCTACAGGTGCTCTTTCGAGAGACAACAATTTTTGGAATGCCTGGTGGGACAAGAAATCAGTCCTGCGAGCAAATTACAATAATTTACAATAGATTCATAGCAAATAAAAGTTACTTTTAGAGGAACAAGTTGTAACAACTTATTCTAAATATTAAAATTTTTATTTGGCGACTCCGTAAGGACTGATTTCATGCCAATTTTACAACTTGTTCCATGCCTAAAGTGACTACAAGATCATCGGTAAGAGGAATTCCTTCTGATTTTATTTCTTTACCTTTGAATTATGCAAGAAAAAGAAGATTTGGTAACACCCTACCTTATAATAGGATTGGTTTTAACAACCCTCCTCCTAATCTTCCTTCACCATGTATTAATTTCTTTGTTAAGATCCCAGTTTTTCCAATGGCTATTCAACCACCTAGGAATTTTCTGACCTTTACTAATGGCAACCCATTAGTTATCCCAGTTTATCATGATATTCCTAATGTTGCCATGAAAATTTTACCTTCATTCAATTTTGAAAAATAGGTTACACCTATAGATCACATCAAAGATGTTGCATCCCTATGTGCAGTCCATAGTATAACTCATGAAGATGTAACTTTGAGACTTTTAGTTTCATCATTTAAAGGGAAATCCTTACAATGGTATAGAAACTTAGAAATTGGAAGCGTAAGAACTTGGGATGAGTTAGGTGGGAAATTACTAAAACAATTTCAAGATCATTCAGATCATTTATCCCTCATAGAACAACTATCTACAATTAAGAGAGGTCCTCATGAATTTATGGTCCCAGTTTTAATATCCGTTTTAGTAGAACTTGGGAAAGAATTCTAGCAAGTGTCAAGCCTCAAAATGACCATGATTTTCTTTATTATCTTAGATCCCTAAATAGTGATATTTCAACTATGATTCAGTCTATGGGAGGAGAGACTCTCCTAACAACTTATGATATTGTTATCCAAGCTAAAAAACAACCTTATTCAAGCTGGTAAATTGGCACCAAGTTCTTCAATGCCTTTTTAGAAAATTTGGCACCTATCCCACAGACTATCACCATTTTGGAACCTTGTTATTGCAGCCCCATCAGATGATGTGTTTAAAGCTTTACAGACTATGGGAAACAAGCTAACTTCGATTGAAAATAGACTTGCATTACCTAGCAGGCCTTATCAAGCTCCTTATCAGCAAAACCAGCAAAATAGGCAGCCTTATCAATAGAATGAAAATTATAGACATCTCATATCAGCAAAGGTAGTTTAACCCAAAGCCTCCTACTTCATCTAATGCTTTAGTCCTCAGTTAATATGGCTACATGGAAGAATGGTATCAACCTTGTAATCAACCTCATTCAGCTAGTAAATTATCCAAATGAGTTCTTGAATATAAGCCTTGTTGCACAACCTCAACTTGAAACATTGTTCATGCCTCAAATGGAGGGTGGGAAGCAAGAAACTCATGTTTAGAAATCACCTAACAGAACTTGGTAAGTTTTAGTGAAGATAATTTTATTGCAGTTACTACTAGGGCCCAAGAAAAGGCCTAGAAAAGTCAAAAGTTTCAAAAAAGACCAATTCTACCCACATTCATAGATAAAACAACTACATGCCAAAAATCAGCTAACAGTTTTGTTGTTCCTCAGAAAACATCAGGTGTTTTAACCGGTAAAAAAAAATAGTTATTAATAAACACTTTACAAGTTTTTTAGATTCAGAATTAGTTATTAATCAAGTGAAAAAATTTAATGCGTGTAATATTCTTACAACCTGAAGAAGTCTTACAGAGTTTCAGACTTAATGGATGGTTTTAAGGCTATTAACATTCAATTTGTCCCAAGAGCTGAAAATAAGCATGCAAATAGACTTGGAGTAGTTGGTGCTAGCTTTGATGTACTATAATAGATCAGAAATAGAAAGGTAAAACAACATATTAAATTAATTATCAGACCTTTAGTGCTTGACAATAGAGAGAATTGACAGGTCTTCAAAGACGATAAGCAGATTTGTAGATTTTTGTAGAAAGAGGCTGAATTTTCTATAGTAAATTAGTAAAAACTACAACACTTCTATGGTGATCATATTATTTAGTTAAAAACAAATAGGTTTCCTCAAGGATTGGTCACTCTAGAAGACATTTTTGGTTCTGATGATCAGTTAAGAAAGGACAAAGGTAAGATTTCAACTCACGCAGATAACTATGAAGAAATCTTAGTGGATGACGAAAAGAAGCTACTTATTGGAAAGCTATGTTCTTTAGCTCAAAAATAGTCATTTATCAAATTATGTAAAGAATTCATAGATGTTTTTTCCAAGAAGTACCAATATTTGAGAGGGTTTGATCCAATTTTAGCTCAGCATACAAGAGAATTATAACCAAATTCCAAGCCAATTAGGCTGAAGTAAAGGCCCGTAAATCTGAAAATTGATCCATTAAAGCAAAATCGTTATCTAATTTAATCAAATCAGGTATTATTTTTCTAGTTAAGCATTCAAGTTGGGTAGCCAACCTTGTTCCAGTATGGAAAAAGAATGGAGAAATCATATTATGTGTGGATTTTAGAGATCTTAACAAGGCTTCATTGAAAGAACATTATCCATTACCTAACATGGATCAGATTTTGAAAACAATTTCTTGTTCTGATAAAATATCTATTTTGGACAATTATAATGGATACTATCAGATTGTAGTCCTAGAAGAAGATAGATACAAAACAAATTTTACCACCAAGTGGGCTACTTATGCTTACAAAAGAATTCTTTTTGGCCTTTCAAATGTTGGTGCAACGTTTCAACGTGCAATGGACATGGATTTATTACCTTTCTAAATAAATGCATATTGGTTTATTTGGATGATGTTACCATATTTTCAAAAAATTCTGATGAACATCTAATACATTCTAGGCAGACTTTTCAGTTATACAGACAGTTTGGAATATCATTGAATCCCAAAAAGTCTATCTTTTTAGTACACCAATGTAAGTTTATTGGTTAGATTGTTTCTAAACAAGGTTTAGCAATTGACCGTTTTAGAATTGAATCCATACCACAGCTATCATTGCCTCATCATGAGAAGGTATTATAGAGTTTTCTAGGAAAAATCAACTTTGTTAGAATATTTGTTCCAAAATTTTCAGCATTGGTTAAACCATTGACATCTATGTTAAAGAAATATAATACTTTTTCTCGGACCAGCAAAGGGAGAAAAGGATTTAAAGCTATTAAAACAACCATTTTACAATCTCATACTCTTGCAAATCCAAATTTTAATAAATATTTTACAAGGTATGCACTTGCAGGAGTTGAAACAATTTCAGCCATATTAACTTAGATTAATGATGAAATTATTGAGCAGCCAATTACTTTCTTTGGAGAAAGTTTGCATGACTACGAAACAAGGTACACTTTTATTGAAAAACAAGTGCTTTCAGTAGTCAAAGGACTAAATAATTTTAAGTATATGCTTTCAAACAACAAGATGCATGTTTTAGTTTATCATCCAAGTGTGAAACCATTCTTGTTGAACAAACAGCTGAATCAAAAGAGAGCAGGTTAGATTACGAAAGTTATTGAATATGATGTTGACATCTATGTTGTGAAAATAGTTTGAGGTAAAGGTTAATGTGAACACGTGATTTTTGATATGGAAAAATGATAGGCTACAAAATAAGAAGATTCAAAACAACATGTTGAAATTATGTATCAACAGTTAGATAGTATGTTGAAACCAAAAAATCAAAAACCTGAGCTTATCCAAGAAGTTCAAGAGTCAAGGTGGATGACTGATTTAGTTAACTATTTACAACATGGCACTTATCCGGAAGGTATGGATAAGAACAAAAAAAGGTATTTCAAGTTACAAGTTGTACCTTATGTTTTTATTGATGGTGTATTATTTAAAAGATATATAAATGTAATATTGTTGTGATGTGTTGATTATGATAGAATTCAAAAATTATTATTTGAATTCCATGAAGGACCTATTGTAGGTCACTTTTCAACACGTACTACAACCTTAAAAATATGAAATCTAGTTACTATTGGCTGAACATATTTAAAGACTACTTCTAATGGATCAAAAAGTGTAAGAAATGTGCTTTCTTTGTTGGAAAAGAACGTTTAGCTTCACTTCCACTACATCCTATTTCAGTGGAGCAACCATTCATGTAGTGGGGTCTTGATTTATTTACATGATAAATCCACCTTCCTCATAAGGACACAAGTGGATTTTGACTGCTACATATTACTTTACACACTGGATTGAAGCAAAGTAATAGCTTTAAATAGGCTAATGAGACTTCAATACTATCCTTTTATGAAGGTATAGTTTGTAGATTTTGTGTTCCAGTAACTATCATTTCAGATAATTCCTTAGCATTTCTTGGTGCAAAGGTAATAGATTGGGATATTAAGCATGGAATTTACTTAAGCACG